>JAPDKR010000038.1:0-251008 GCA_027569675.1 Penicillium crystallinum | reverse complement strand
GCAGCGCTTCTTGGTGCGGGGATGGATGCCGCGACCGGGTACGGAACGGGAAAACCGTTGATCCGTCTTGCCGCGGCAGCTAAGCGGGCAGTGCGCCAACGAATCAGGGACAGATGGGAGAGGCAGTGGGAGCGGGAGGGGACGTCCGCGCCCACGAAGCGCTTGGTGCAGGCGCCGAATAAGAAGGTTCTCCGGCTATACGAGAACCTCACGAAGCCACAGTGTGCTATCCTGATACAGATGAGGACAATGAGGATCGGGCTTCGTCATTTCTTGTTTAAGATCAAGGCAGTGGAATCAGATCAGTGCGAATGTGGCGAGGGATCGCAGACGCCGAGACACGTTCTAATGCAATGTGCACGACACACGATACCCCGGATCAGATTCTGGGAAGGGATTGACCGAATCGAGGGAGCAAACCTAGAATCTGACTATGATAAAATCATAGCTCACCCGCAGGCCACCCGCTACGTGGCCAACTTCATGCACCAAACAGGCCTGCTCTCGCAGTTTCGCGATGTGGAACTCGAGGGCGAGGGCGACGAACCGGAAGGCCTCGCGGCCATGGAACTAGGTGTGGAAGACGCTGGGTATTAGTCAGTGACGAAAACGAAGCTGGGAATCGAGAAACCTAACCACAGTCGACAAAAATGCCACCAACTGGCCACTAAAAACAACCACGAATTGCAACTGGAGCGAGGACTAGGGGGAGGAACGGTGGAGAAATGAGGCGGAGAAATGATGATGAAGAGAGATGAGAAGATGGAAGATGGAAGATGGAAGATGGAGGGTGCACTCCATACACTCATTGAAGATTTCTTATGTTTTGGGATTATGCGGGTTACGGGGTGGGTTTACACAGGAAGGGGCTGATTCCACACTCTTTTCAAATCAGCCTCTGTTTCCTTTTTCGGCGTTTTGGCCTCAGAATTCTGGCTTCAGCTGGATGAAGCGCCTGCATAGTCATACGCAACTAGTTAGACTGCAACAGGTCAATTGAATTTTGATTGATTGATTGATTGATTCAAATCAGCCTCTATTTCCTATTTCGGCGTTTTGGCCTCAGAATTCTGGCTTCAGCTGGATGAAGCGCCTGCATAGTCATACGCAACTAGTTAGACTGCAACAGGTTAATTGAATTTTGATTGATTGATTGATTGATTGATTGATTGACAGCTCGCGAAGGTGATTAAGGAAAATTTCTTCCGAGATCTCATTTGGTGTCATCGATCCGATTTCGTGCTTGATGAATTCCACTTTCTTGATTTCCGACTCCACTTCCTTCATAACCTTTTGTAAGGCTAGGAGTGGGTGTGGTGTAATACCAAAGGTTTTCAATAGGTTGTATTGTGCCTGAAAGGCTTCCAGATACTCGTAGGCTGAGCTGAAGTTGTTGCGCTTTATTGTGTGGTACTTGCCTGCCTCTGTGAGGGCATTGGTAGTTATGTCACTGCCGCGGACTTCGTGTAGGATATGTTTGTAAACATCGTCAGCCTCGGTGGGAATTTGTTTCATGGCGAACATCTTGTTCTGAATCGACTTGTCAATCTGGCCCACAAGCCATCCTCCAACAACACGGCTCCAGTGTTTCCATCGTTTGTATTCTGGGTCAACATCGAGGGGCCGAGGGAGTGATTTGTCGATTAGGGGTTCGAGTTGTAAAGTCGACAGTGCATAGAACACATTGGAAGTCCAGTTCTGTGTCTTTTTAGAATTGAGCTCCAATTTGTCAATCTTTGCAAGTTTGGCTGGCGCGATTTCTGGAAGAAAGGTGCCTTGAGTGATGTGCTCAATAGCATCTCCATCTCCGTCATTTTTATTGTCGGATACTCCCTGATTTTGCGTGCCTGACTCTTCAGGTGTTTGTTGACTGGGCATCAATCCAGTCCCGCGCACACGGGAGGAAGCGCGGCCTCGATGCTGACTACCGCTAGGCTGATCAGCCATTGTTGCGATGATGTCAGATGTGGGGTTTAACGATGGGCTTTCAGGTGTTGATTGGCGGGTTGACGTGCAGAAGTGGGGCAGTCAACCGAACGGCTGTCAACTGGGGAAGTGCTGATAGTCCTAAGCCAGCAGAAAGGGGCTCATAACCTCTAGAGAGGCTAGATAAATGAAGATATTGATGAAAGCAATGATGATTCAATGACTAGCCAAAGAGTGGACCAGGAAGGAGAAAAAGAAAGGGAGAGAGGAAGAAGGAAGAAGGTCAACTATATGTTTGGGGTTCTGTCTGCCTGAGGCATCAATGGGTGCCTCGACAAAAGGTATATGAATTTCTATCATATACGGCGAAGAGCTTAACCTCTGCAAGCCAGCCATATTTTGAAGCCGAATATTGTTTGAAAGACACCAAGCATATACCAAATCGTGATTTTGGCAGAGAAATACTCAGCAATTAGACCATGATAGACCTGATAAGCTTCTCGCAAAATCTGATAATTGTCATTCCAGAGAAGGGATTTCTTCCATCGGACGAGTCTTGAGCGGCAACGCCTCTAGCTCTGTGCAATAGGGAGTAAACACATGGAAATCTCGTATAGCATTGGAAA
The DNA here is from genome assembly GCA_027569675.1 of Penicillium crystallinum. Taxonomy (NCBI): domain Eukaryota; kingdom Fungi; phylum Ascomycota; class Eurotiomycetes; order Eurotiales; family Aspergillaceae; genus Penicillium; species Penicillium crystallinum. The sequence goes on along the minus strand of JAPDKR010000038.1, from coordinate 248,456 downwards.
CTCTTCATGTCCTGGGGATCTTTCAACGATCTAGACCGGGCTTGTTGTTGCGCACATTGACTGGAAGTCAAGAAAACGAGCCCTTTCATCTCGAAGAATGACAATCTACTTAAGATCCTGGTATTTCCGGGGAGTATGTTTTGGCGTCGAAAAATTTCTTTTCGGGGTTTCAGATCTCACGCAGCTGGAGAGGAAAGCCGTCACTGAGGTCTCTTTCAATGATACGCCCCTCTGGCCATTCGAGAGACCAAAGGGAAGTGCTTGGATTCTTTCGGCACCAAGTTCCTCTCAATATTCTCCATGCGTACTTAGGATGCGAGCTGAGATTCTCTGTGAAGACAAGAAGCTCGACAAGTCGCTTAGAAATCTCCCGAGACCGTTCCTTGTTCTTCCCCTCTAACCCAAGATCATCAATAAGGCCGGAAGCTTTCTGGGCAAATTTCGGTCTTCCATTTCCATTTGGCTTACCCAGTTCGTATACACAGCATCTACCAATGCAAATCCTTTTCCTACCGAAAGCTTCATGCCTGTCTTGGCTTCTTCACGTTTGATCCGTGGAAAAATCACCGAAATATGGCAAATGAACAAGGTGTCAATCCTGAAGGAAATTCTGAAAACAGGTTGGAGGGGGCGTCCAAGATTGGTCGAACGGTTCTCATAACCATTCAATCGACTGAAGTGCTGGCTCGTCCCCTGTGGGGTTTGTTGCGACGAACTGGTCAATCGAACCAAGCAGTGTCCACGCGATGTCTTCGCGCATTCGCATAGAGTCCTTACGATGGGATAACTGGTTGGCCTGCTTGTACCTGTGTACACAATTAGTCTTCGCGTTTAGGAGCCTGTGCTTTCACTGGTGATATATTGTGCGACGAACACGAGCTCAGCGAACTACCGGGGGCACCGAGTGCAGAACGAGCTGTCTTAGGACCTTGTCCACTCAAGTCTCAATGGCTGTTACCAGGTGTTGGTGCGTAAGAACCTGCTCAGTGTGAGCAAAGAGGGTCTCATTACTGAGCGCCCACGGACGGGCAATACAAGCTATGTGAACAGTAGACAGAATGGAAAATGCAGATTGTATTCAGTGATATGGAGTTGTCAACTTGAGAAAACAGGAAACACTCTGGGGGATTTTGATCTTGGAAGCCACATACCTAAGCTCTGACCCGCTGATAATGATGAGATTCTAGAGACTATGGAGCCCACGGAAGTCTGGGCTGTGAACATCGTTCTAGCTACCCATCGCAATCGTCGCATTGGCAGGATACCTTTCAAATTCAAACGAGCCGACTAACCACAATGTGTCTGTGACCTCGGCATCCAAACAGCGCGACCCATACTGCTCGAATGCCCTCTCCGATTGTTGTGAAGATAATTGCGACGAGCTTCTGGAACATTTTCAGCCTGTCGCCACGGATAGGGAACTAGAGGGGGACGAGGATCATCGTATTTGAATAATCAATGACGATCAAACCAAGACACTGAGTGGTCAATACTAAGGCAGCGTAACACATGGCCAGGCATAGGTCTGCCAAGGCCTCCCTCTTTCAACAGACACACCCGAAGCAGCTTATATGGTTGACAATGACGATGGAGACGCCGGTATCCGCCCGGAGGCTTTCGACGACTGACATGATCCGAACCCTTCGTGTACGAGGTGTAGGTTATGAGCCAGACCTGCGATCCGAAAAAGACAGGGACTGGGTGATATGGCTTTGCAGTAAGCGAGGTGAGAGACGAGATGTTGACCAGAGTGCCAAGGGGATTACTCTGCGCTCATGGGACTTGGCACAGGGGAGTGCTTTCATTGGATTTCTTTTGTCTTGTTTGCATTGACGATTGCTGGCCTTACCTTTCAGGTATCATATCCTCGGATGCAAAGCTTCATGGAAGCTGCATGGAAGCCTCGAGGACTGATCAACAGGGTGCACTTGTATACCATCATTTGCGTTGACAAAGCAGGTCTTCGACTGCTATTCCGGATAGCATGTGAGTAGCGAGCGACACCAGAAGAAGGCAGTCATCATCTCAGCAGGCCTTTTGCAGATGTAGGCGTTATGCTTTTTCCATGACTCACGAGGAAGATCGAAATGAGATGCGAAGAATCAAAGCGGACGGCCATGTGATAAACCCCCTCAAGTATGAGATCATCTTGAGAAAGGTCTGAGCCATCGACGCATGAGAACTTCAACCGACGTGGTGGACTTCATGGCTGTCATGTTTACCTCTGCTCCGGAGAGGATGCTCTTTCGAGGTGAACACGTATAGCATGGCCGAGGTTACGGTGAGGCTTCTTTGTCCCCCTTTCCACCTACGCGAAACAAACGACTTGAGTTCATTATTCCGTGATCAAATTTGATTCGACGCCAGAGTCCAAGCTGCTGGAAGTATTCCCGGGCTCTTTGACTTCTCATTGGGTCCCCCGTAATCTAGCGGGGATCCAAGCTGACACTTTCTTTGATGGCGCATTCCTGCACTCTCATGTTCCAAATTCTCTTCACTTCCCCCGATTTATGTGCCTAAGCTGGGCTGATATCCAGCATGGCGACCGGTTCTACAACTACAGCTGCTGCCACTAGCACCTTCCGGGTCACTCCGCAGGGGGGCATTCTGGAAGGTGGCAACCCATCCAATTATGACTCCAAGAACCCGCTGGTCTTGTTCATTATCCAGGTAGCTCTGTTGCGGACGAGAAATCAACCTGCGCTGACAAGGAATAGGCCGTGATCATCATCGTGCTCTGTCGATTAATCCACTGGCCCCTCTCGAAGATTCGGCAGCCGCGAGTGATAGCGGAGGTGATTGGAGGGATCATACTGGGCCCATCGGTGATGGGTCGCATCCCCGGATTTACCGATGCCATCTTCCCCACAGCGAGCATCCCAAGCTTGAATGTAGTCGCGAACCTGGGCTTGGTGCTTTTCCTGTTCTTGGTGGGTCTGGAGACGGATATCCGATTCCTGGTCAGCAACTGGCGGGTCGCGTTGAGTGTGTCCGCCGCGGGCATGATCTTGCCATTTGGCTTGGGGGCAGCCATCTCATACGGTCTCTACAATGAGTTCCACAATGACCCAGGCACCAAGCCGATCGCCTTCGGAACTTACCTGCTATTCATCGGTATCGCCATGGCGATTACGGCCTTCCCTGTGCTGTGTCGCATCCTCACTGAGCTAAAGCTACTGTCAACCCGCGTCGGTGTCATCGTGCTATCAGCTGGTGTCGGTAATGACGTGGTAGGCTGGATCCTACTTGCATTGTGTGTCGCTCTTGTCAACGCGGGCAGTGGCATCACGGCATTGTACGTGCTTTTGGTCTGCGCTGGATACATGCTCTTCCTAATTTTCGCTTTCCGACCGTTGTTCCTACGCTTCCTAGAGAAGACGGGCAGTTTGCAAAAAGGGCCTAGTCAGTCAGTAGTGGCCCTGACTTTGCTCATTGCACTTGCTTCGGCGTTCTTTACACAAGTCATTGGCGTCCATGCCATTTTTGGAGGTTTCGTCGTTGGCTTGATTTGTCCCCATGAAGGCGGCTTCGCCATCAAGCTCACTGAGAAGATTGAGGATCTTGTCGCGGCCTTATTCCTTCCGCTCTATTTTACTCTGTCCGGTCTGAGTACTAATTTGGGACTTCTTGACTCCGGCATCGTCTGGGCCTACGTGGTGGGCGTCATCGCCATCGCGTTCATTGCGAAGGTTACAGGGGGTGCTGTTGCATCGCGATTCTGTGGCCTACTATGGCGTGAGAGCTTCTCAATCGGCGTTTTGATGAGTTGCAAGGGTTTGGTGGAGCTGATTGTTTTGGTGAGTATTGCTTTTAAGCCGATCGTGTCCCTAGAACTAGCCTCACTAAACCCATACAGAACATCGGTTTGCAAGCCAAGATTTTGAGCATCCGCACATTCACAATATTTGTGGTCATGGCCCTGATAACTACATTCCTTACCACTCCGTTGACGACCCTGCTGTACCCAAGGTGGTACCAAGTCAAAGTCGAGCGATGGAGACGGGGAGAGATTGACTGGGACGGAAATCTCATTCAGCGCGATGATCGCAATGATAGCGTTGCTGTTGCCAAGGATCAGTTGAAGAGTGTCCCTGTCCGTAAGCTCCTCGTCTACCTTCGTCTCGATGGTCTGTCCGGTGTGTGTACCCTAGCAGCTCTTCTCAGCTCAAAGAGTCGCGCGTCCGTGTCCTCACGCATCCACCCTGCGAAGTTGCCAAAGCAAACCGAACAAACTGTTGAGGAACCCATTGCGTCGGAGGACGATGATACCACACTCAAGGTACATGGTGTCCGGCTGATGGAATTGACCGACCGTGACTCCAGTGTCATGAAGGTTGCGGCTGCAGGCGAGCACGCGCTCTGGGATCCAGTAGTTAACACTTTCCGTGCATTCGGAGACTGGCATGATCTCTCACTCATGGCCGGAGTATCCGTGGTCCCCGAGCACTCATACGCAGACACGGTTATCAGTATGGCTCAACAGGATACCGCGGACCTACTTCTTCTCCCCTGGAGCGAGACCGGGACACTGGCAGACCACCATAACGGCTTGGAGATTGACGATTCAAACCGCTTCTCTAATGGGGCTTACACAAGCTTTGTTTCCGATATCTTGGAGCGAGTCCCAGGCCATGTTGGTATTTTGATTGAATATGGTCCACCTACATCACCTTCCAAGCGACCGGCGATCTCGCGCACAGCCAGTGGCATGAGCCTCCAGGGGTCGGTATTTGCCCGCCAGCCTACCGGTAGCCGCTCCCATCACATCGTCCTTCCATTCTTTGGTGGCGAAGACGATCGCCTGGCCCTCCGTCTGGTGCTACAGCTTGCCAAGAACGATCAGGTCACTGCAACTGTCATTCAGATCAGCGGAAAGATGAGCGATCTCACCAAAACAGGCACATCTACTGTAAACAGCGGTTCTAGCTCCAGTGCGATTCCGAACTCACAGTCCGACATGGTTTTCTTCGAGACGCTTCGTGATTCAGTACCGGAGGAATCGCAGGACCGTATTATATTCCACCAGCCAGCTCTCAATGAGAGCATCTCTGATCCAATTCAAATGGCAGTCGTGTCTGTGCGGGAAGAGCTGGATCACACTTCCAACAAAGCAAACAACCTTTTCATCGTTGGGCGGCGCAGTGCCTCGACTGAGATGGAGTTGAGCACCTCGGAGGATAGCATTGGCCAGGATACACGCCGCGCTCTAGGAGCTGCTGGTACGGCCTTGCTGCAGCCTGAGAATAAGATTTACGGGAGTGTGTTGGTGCTGCAGGCTGGCACCGACTTTGAGGCGGCTATTCACTATCGCTGAGCGTATTTTGAGATGTTTCCTGACACATGACAATGTTCTGGTTGCTTAATTGCTTATCTGCAAGATGATTTAATTTGCTTGTATTCATGGATCTCTTACAGGCATGCTGTAGGACATGCTGTAGAATATGCTGTATATGGATTATGTATATGTCGTTTGTACATAGGCTTTTATCAACACCAAACCAAAGCTATGAGAGACCAGAGCACCAGGCACAGTCATGGATTCCGTAATACCCCAGACGAAGTAGATGTCGAATGACCCGGTATGTCGCAGTCCCACAACCACGACGGACCGTACTGCCGATAACTCGGCCGTCGCGACTCCAAATCCGGTGGCCTATCTGAAGGGAAGGAGACAATCTCATTAATCTCACGCGCACTGGACCGCAGTTCTTGGCTGTCGTACCCGCTGCGCGCAACGACAACCAACTTGCCCAGGATAGCATATTCAAGTTTGAGCTTGATACTATATGCCACAGGTTTAAATAGCACTTGCACCGCATAGAAGCCGACATATTCAATAACGACGACCGATATGTCCAACACAAGGACGAGGATATTGATAAGCAGCAACTGATTGAGAATCCCATGCGGACGACCTTCAGGCCGCAGTCGAAGCAGCTTAACTGTTTCCCATACATAAATGCCCGAGATGATCAACTCCTGGACACAGAAACCGACAAGCTGAATACGTTCCATTATATCATAGCCGCGCGCCCATAAACTCTCCGGCTTCGCCACGGTGCCGTACAACAACACCGTCGTCGGGATATGGAAGAGGATTGCATCGACACAAATCATCCACAGGACCCCGCGCAGCACCTTCTGCTGCTGGAGTACCAGATGCAGCCGCGACCAGAGCACAAAGGATTGCCCCGTTACGATGCCATACCAGCTCAGGACGATGAGAGTCACGCAGAGCCAGGGCGTGACGCCAGTCTCGAAGAAGAGAAGGATGAAGCCGAGACAGTAGGGGACAATGCAGGCGGAAGATATGAGCAGGCTCCAAAAGTAATTGCCGTTCCAGCGCCTGAAGGAGAAGAAGCAGAGTACGACAAGCTCGATGGAATTGTACCAGGCCAGGGCGGCGAAGGCGGCGAAGATGCCTGTGCGGGCGATGGTGGAAGCGCCGGTGTCATTGATTAGCGACGTTGCAAGGCTGGTGGCGGAGTCGGTGGCCATTGGCGATGGGGGCGCATTGCTGGTTGTCCCCTGGGGTGAGAGGGAGTGATACGGAGCAGAAATAAGGTAAAAAAAAAGATTGAGGAGAGGGTTGACTCTCTCGAGTCTATTAAAAATAACCCAAGCTATAACACCCAATAGCTAGGCTTCTTCATAGTGGCGTGGGGAGAACGCCGATACGACATCGGATAGCGGCGAATAGGCTCGAATTAGATGTGCCGACCGTTTTCCCCAATGCATGACAGCTCCTCGGCGTTGTGGGGAGCGCTGCGGAAGCAGATTGGACGAGTCAATGACAAGGATTTGCGCACCATGGATCGTCAAAGTTTGTGGGGAACTGGCGATCGAATCGAATCGCAAATTCGAAGATCAGGGAGCTTGGACGCCCCCTGAGATATCCCGATATGGGCACAATATTCAGTCGTGATGCTTGCTCTCTTGGACACACCACTATCCGCAGTAGTGCAACTGTATTTGGCTTCGTTGTTGTCGATCTCCCTTGCTGTAAGGCTCGGGTGGCTCAGGAGTTCACTCTCCTGAACGGAGATCTTGGGAGCCGTTCGTTGAATGGACATCGTGAAATAGGTGAGCATGGCGGCCTCGGTCTTCCCTCAGCGCCGAAGCGAACCTAATTCAACGGTCGACAAAGGATGTGATGACCAACAGGTTGTTCCCATCCTACACGTGAGCAATTTACTGAATGGGAGAGGCGAGTTTGTAGAATGGCGATCAAAGGCAGATTTGAAGAACACGGGAAAAGGTCTATCATCCAGCGTGGATAGAGGGGAGATTCCATCTCACAGACTGTACGAAGTACAAAGTGAGAAGTAGACATCGATGTTGCAAGGCCAGATCGGGCGCTGACGTCATTCGATCTGAAGTCGATCTGGAGCCCGATCTCTGGATCGATGACCGGGCATTCTTCTGCCCCTTTTCCTGTTTCTGGCGTTGTTGGGAGTAATGCTGTGTTGGTATTCGCGACTTCGTGTCTTTCCCTTGAACAGAGTTTATTGTTTTCGCAATCTAGCAACCATGCCACCGAAAAGAAAAGCGTCTGAAGCGGCCGCTGAAAAGAAGGGCTCACACGCGACCAAGAAAGGTCGTCCCGACTTGCTTCAGCCGCACCCCAATGCGAAACAGACAGAGGACTTTGGAATCGTACTGCGCCAATTCTATCCACCGGAGATGAGCAATGAGCGATGCGAAGCATACACCAAGGGCGAGATCGAACGTCCCATTGAAACACTACAAAGGGCTTGCCGGGAGACGGCTGACAAGCGCCGCGAAATCGAATCGGGCAGTGCTGTGGTCCATTGGTTCAAGAGTGATCTTCGACTTCATGACAATAGGGCGCTGTATGCGGCCTACGAATGTGCGAAGGACAACCAGCTCCCCTTGATCTGTCTTTACATTGTCTCACCTGAGGATTGGACGGCCCATTCGACGAGCCCGGCTCGTGTGGACTTCACCCTGCGCACCCTGAAACGGTTACAACGGGATCTAGGGGAATTGGATATTCCTCTGCACATGGAGACACAAGAGAACCGAAAGGCGATCCCAAAGCGCGTCGTGGAGCTGTGCCAGAAGTGGGGCGCGAAGAATCTCTATGCCAATATTGAGTACGAGGTAGATGAACTGCGGCGTGAAGCCAAGCTAGTGCGGCTCTGCGCCGACAGTGATATCAACTTCACTCCCACTCACGATAATTGTGTGGTTACTCCGGGTGCGCTGGCTACCCAGCAAGGAAAACAATATGCCGTCTACACCCCGTGGTATCGGTCATGGTTGGCCTTCTTGAAGGAGAACCCGGATTACCTCGAGGTATCTGAGGAACCTGGATCGAATCCAGGAAATGCGCGTCAGCAATTGAAGGAGCTGTTCGATTGTCAGGTGCCTCCCGCGCCGAAAACGCATGCCCTGTCGGACGACGAAAGAAAAAAATTCGAAGAGATGTACCCGGCTGGGGAACACGAAGCGCTCCAGCGATTGGAGAAGTTTTTGGAAGAGAAAGGTCCAGATTACGAGAAGTCGCGTAGCATGTTGCCTGGACAGCACACTTCGCTGCTGAGTCCCTACTTTGCATGCGGCGCCCTCAGCGCAAGGACTTCTGTCGCCACCGCGAAAAGGACAAATAAAGGCCACATCGATCGATATGATCCTGGATACATGACCTGGATCAGTGAGGTGGCCTGGCGTGACTTCTACAAGCACGTTCTGACGCATTGGCCATTCATCTGGTGAGTTGACAACTTTCGACACTGATAGGATTCTCTAACGGGAATCACCCTCTAGTATGAACAAGTGTTTCAAGCCCGAACACACCAATATCGAATGGGAATACAACATCGATCACTTTCAGGCCTGGTGCGACGGCAAGACAGGGTTTCCCATTGTCGATGCTGCAATGCGTCAGCTCCAACACTGCGGCTGGATGCATAACCGCACACGCATGGTCGTTTCATCGTTCCTGACCAAGGACTTGATGCTTGACTGGCGCCGCGGTGAGCGATACTTCATGGAGAACTTGATCGATGGTGATTTCGCATCCAACCACGGTGGCTGGGGGTTTGGTTCCAGCACTGGCGTTGATCCACAGCCGTATTTCCGGATCTTCAACCCTCTTCGCCAGAGTGAGCGATTCGACCCTGAGGGGGAGTATATCCGCCACTGGGTACCAGAGCTTCGCGACGTGTCTGATAAGGCTATTCATGACCCTTACGCAAGGGGAGCGGCAGCCATCGCGCAAAAGAATGGCTATCCCAAGCCGATAGTTGACCACTCCGAGAGTCGAGACAGGGCACTAGAACGCTTCAAGAGTGTACTTAAAGGCTAAGATAGAAACGTCAATGTAATTTAGAATGAGAATGCCTCTCTCCATTGTGGGCGTTCAATGGGCTGCGATCTTGCAAGAAACGAGTTGGAGAAATCGTAGCGTGATCTAGTCAACTGCGGGTGAGATCTTAGTGCATTTTCCCCGCGCTTTTTTTCCCTCTTCTCTCCCCCCAGACTTGTGCAGCTTCCCTCCCCACGCCCCCAGCGCTCGCCAATGACGGCCAGAAATGGACTCCCAGGGGGATCAACTGTCTCCAGCCCCCGACCCGGCCGAGATTGAACTACCAAATGGCAAACGGCGATGGCGCCGCAACAGAGTCGCTTGCGACTCGTGCCACACACGGCGAGTCCGATGCGACCGCGCTTTTCCCTGCTCGAGATGTCTGCGCGGTGACATAAATTGCGAATTCACCCGCGAGCGCCGAAAACGAGGACGTATTGCGAGATTGAAACCCACGAATGCCAATTCCAACGAGGACGCGGACGAGACACTACGGGACCGCACCGAGGGGAAACAGGCCAGTGAACCCAAACGAGCGTCACAGGTGCATAATGAGCTATCCCCGGAGGATAGTTCTCCCCATGTTCAACCACGATCGCCTGCAACAAATGAGATCAGTGGCCTGTCGGCGCCCAGTGTCGACGATCGTCGCTCGGTGGGTGGTTCACAGCCGCGGGCAGGGCCTGCGGTAAACCTCACGGAAGAATGGCTTTCCACAGCCCATCTTTCACCAGATTCATATGACTTGCTGGGGGGCACAGGTGGTAGCGATGGGCCTCTGCCCCGATTGATGGACATTTGCAATGCAGTTGATCCGGGGCCCCGACCGGTTCAGCCTCCCCCGCCGATGCCGTCCACGTCGGGGACCAACTTCCCCAGACAGAGACAGCCATCAGTTTCCCGGGTGCCATTGAAGTATCCCGTGTTGAACCCAGTCATGCCTTACCTTGAATCCAACCTCCCGCGTCGACTGGTGTGCGATCTCCTTGAGCTCTATTTTACCAGCGCTTTTTCGACCCATATGCACCCTGTGTGCCACCATATCCATTGTTATGTCCTGCGCAAGACTTCTTTTCTGAGCGTCGACCGCCCTCGCCCCACTAGTCCAGCTTTGCTGGCGAGCATGCTCTGGGTGGCAGCCGTTGATGATCGGGCGTTCTCTCTATCCATATCGCCATTACAACGGCGGAAGATATGTCAATTCCTCTGCGCATTGATTATTCGCTTACTACGACCTTTGATCCATGTCTCTTTTAAAGAGCAGGATCAACCTTCTGCCGAGCATGCAACAACAGCTCAGGACTTTGCAGCCGCTGCAGCGCATCATCCTTTTGAGGGAGGGGGAGATGACAAAGGACTAGTGGGACCTGCTGGCTCTTTGGACGACGTTATCACCTATATTCATGTAGCCTCGATTATCTCGTCCAGCGAACAAAAGGCTGCTAGTATGAGATGGTTCGTTATACCCTTGCTCCTTCTCCCGGTCCCACTAACCCCCCACTAGGTGGCATGCCGCTTTCACCCTAGCTCGCGAACTGAAGTTAAATCAGGAGATGGAAATCACCCCCAATATTGACAGTCTGACCGACGGCTCAAGTCCGTCGGTCGGCTACGGGCTGGGCGGGTGGCCTGGTTCCCCTGGCGGGCTAGGCTTCGACTACTCGAATACATCGCGACCGAGCTTGAATTGCGTATGTGACAAAGATCACGACTTACATGGCGGACCCATCACGGAAGAGCATCGCGAAGAGCGGCGTAGAACTTGGTGGCTTCTTTATATCATGGATCGCCATCTAGCATTATGTTACAATCGTCCCTTGGCCCTGCTCGATGCAGAGAGCGAGGACCTGTTACTTCCCCTGGATGAGAATTCCTGGCAGGCCGGTATCATCCACAGCAATAGTCCTCGCCCAGATGGACCTCAATGTCCCCGGTCGGGCGACCAGCACAAACGTCGCATTTTCCCCAACTTCATCTGCCACGACCACTCCATTCTCGGTTTCTTCCTACCTCTTATGACGATAACGGGCGAGCTGATCGACCTGAACCAGGCGCGCAACCACCCAACGCTTGGGATTCGGCTTCGAGGAAAAGAAGCGTGGGACGTTCATGTATCAGAAGTGCTGCGGCAGCTCGAGGTATATAAAGCTAGTCTTACTACCTTTGTGGCTGCGACAGCGGCAGATCCAGAAGCTTCATTATCCTCTGCATATACCCACAAGTCCGCTCAACCAATTGATCCTCATCTGTCTCAGGCCTATTCCTGGCATACTCAAACCGTGATTGCCTACTCGTCATACCTCACTCATGTCCTTCATATCCTGCTCGTCGGAAAGTGGGATCCCGTCTCACTAATTGAGGACAAAGATTTCTGGACGTCATCTCCGGCGTTTGCATCGACCATCTCCCACGCCCTGGAGGCAGCGGACTCCGTACAGCAAATCCTTCGTTTTGACCCCGACATCAGCTTCATGCCCTACTTCTTCGGTATCCAGCTACTCCAGGGCAGTTTCCTTCTCCTTCTCATCGTAGAACGCCTGCAGAAAGAAGCAGGCGAGGGTATTCTCAATGCCTGCGAAACCATGATCCGCGCCACGGAATCCTGCGTTGTCACGCTGAACACGGAATACCAGCGCAGCTTCCGCCAGGTCATGCGCTCTGCCGTCGCCCAGGCTCGGGGTCGACCGGTCAACCCGAGTGAGATTCGGCACCGTCGGAAAGCGGTGCTTGCACTTTACCGATGGACCCGAAAGGGCACCGGCTTGGCCCTCTAGCCCCCTGCACGTTGGTCCCGCTAGAATCTTCTCTCGCTCCTGTCGATCTCTGCGAGATCATGGGCTAGACCACATCTATTCCTGCGGGTCTGGGTTCTTCAGAGCAGCTGTGGGAACATCGGGGTGGATCGTTGAAGATCGTGGTGTTTCTTGCATATGTACTACATACTTATGATATTTCAGTAAATAGCTTTGGGGCGGCGTTTCTGTGGCTGGCATATATCTCCTTTCATGGAAGTTCGCTACCCCTGGACATGACATACCATTCACGTCGCGGATAATTTCAATCGCACCTATTTCCTTTCCGGGGTAACTCGGTTCATTGTCCTGCTCGGCAACACGATGCACATTCTGAACACCAACATACCACTCTTCTCACTTTGAATGAAACCTGCCATATGATGCAAAACCTTGAAATTCCACCTCCGTTCTTATTTTGGTGAAGCCACCGGTCTTCAGCCCTCAAGCCCCTTCGATTTACCCGATCTCCTATGGGTCCGACTAGAAATCACCCGAGCAAATTGGCCGATTGGACGACGATCTTGCAACTCGAAAAGTCTGGGGAAATCGGTTAAAAGAAACAACTTGAATTCGATCATGCGGTCTGTTCTTTTTTAACCGACCGTTGGAGCTCTTGTCCGAGCTCTCACAGCTTCTCCGCAATTCGGCAGCGTCTAGTTTTTACTGCATTTGGATCGAAGTATTGTCTCGTTTTATTTAAATATCTCCAGAATGGCCCCGGTTTTGCGGGGAATCTACGGATTTTTGATTTTTTTTTGCGCTGGTAGCAAGAATCAGTTGCGGATATATACTTCTCTTAGAGCGGAACAGATCTTCATTTGTCTATTGACTATGCGCCTGGGATGACTGTTTGAATTGCTCTGCGACAAATACCTCATATTCATCATGACTGAAGCTCAGCTGCCGTTCGAAACTGCCTCCTGGCCCACGGAGAGTCTTGAGATACGCATGGAATTGAGCAACGAGCAGGGTCCATACCCATTCATTGCCAGCGATTTCCCTTTGACGGTGGATGAGGGACTGGATCCTTCCTGGGCCGCAGAGCAACTGAACTGGGTGAATGATCCCACGAAGTCCTCCGCAACACAACCATACCCTCAGTCGTGGTATGATTTCGGTTTAGTGAGACGCGACTGTGGGGGAATGAATCCCGATGCGATCAGGTAAATACTACCCGGAAATCAGACCAATACACCGGCTCAAGCTGGACGGGAAAAAAAAGAGAGCCATTCGTGAGGGGGAACAGAATTAAGCGACTGAACTAACATATGCAAGCCTCTCACCCAGCCAATCAACCCTCTTCCAACCCACCGATTCCCCGATTCGCGGCCACGCAGATCTCCAACTCGCAACCCAACGAGCCCTGTTTATGACCCCATCTCCAAATGCCTCATCCTTGCCATATCCCGGATCACCTACCTCAGATGCCCACGGTTCCCCAAAACCAAGTCTTGTTTCATCAGGAGGGTGGGAGCGAGACGAGTGTGATGAGACCCAGTCCACACATTTGGATGTTGGAACATCAGCGTCAAGCATCAAAATCCACACAGGGCCCCAGCATCACAGGTTCAACTTCCCATCACTTCCACATTCGACAACAGACGAAGATTATCTCACGCCGCTGGAAATGCCCGATGGAAGTATGCGCATCACCTCAAATTGGCTCCCCGTTGACCGCGACGCTGGATTTACAATCGGCTCTGCTGTCTCAGCGGATGACGATCACGCCGCCTTTCGGTCAGGCATGATCGATTCGGACATGGCATCATTTCAATATATGAAGCATGCGTTCATACCGTCTGATCCGGCTTGGTCGTATGATCGATGACAAAAGAAAGGCGGAAGCGTGGGTTTTTGACCCACGCGAAGTGAAAGAAACATACAGTCCCATGTCCACTCACGGCCGCTTTTGCTCTACTGCTGTGGGCATACCAAGGAGTCATTTTCGATGCATGGATGCTCGGCGCAGATCGAGTCATGACCTCATAACTGACCGCTGGTTTCACGCGTCGGAGAGTCTCGCTCGAGTCTCTCGAGATAGCCAACCCCGATGGACGTTATTTTGAACATTGCTGCAAGATGCTAGATGGTAAGACTGGCAGAATCGCAGACCTTCCAGAAAGAAGCCCTGGCGTCTAGAGACCTGAAAACAAGGCATAGGCCCAGGAATGATTTTAATCGTGGGCATAGCATGTTTTCGCAGAACACAAGTGCTACCGAAAGAAAACATAGCTGAATGAATAAACTAATATAAGGACCTCTCTCGAAGCATGGTTGACAATCAAAAAGAACTGCAAACTAGCTGACTATAGTGTTGTAACATAAAACCTTGCTACAACTTGTGAACCGCACGCTCGGTCTCGCTCACAACCAACCAAAGGAAACACCACCAAGCCCGTCGCCATGACCGCCATGATGTTCATGGAGCCCTTGAGATGTCTCAGTGGGAGCAGGAGCTTCAGTAGCCTTAGAGGTCACAGTCCTCCAAGTCCACGTAGGATGCATTCCGACCGATGAAGCGCCCGAACCTGCAGACGGGAAGACAGGCACAGGAGCCGCAGATTGGAACTATCGCGCAACAACGGAGGAGCTCGAGGCGGTCAGCTTACCGATCCCGGCATTCGCCAGGACAGATGCACGGACGGCACTAGCATCCTGGACAGAGATGTCGTCCTCGCCCGAGGGCCAGCTGCTGAGAACGGAATCATCGCTGGCGGTGAGGTCACCGGAGTCGACCAGCGAATTGGGGACACAGGTGCGACCGAGCGCAGACTCGCAGGTGGATTGGTCGCTGCTGCTGACGGCGAATACCTTTCCTGGAGAGCTGTTTGACTGGAGAGGGGCCGTGACCTGCTCGAAGACGTTGCCTTCGATCAGGGCGTTGGTCTCTTCGCCGACGTCAAAGGCGTGTCCGGTGTTGTCGTACCAGTAGTTGTTGTACGCGTGCCAGTAGCTGTTGAATTCGAGTTTTGGGGAGCGCCCCGATGTGTGGTGGATATAGTTTCCAGTAAAAGTTACCTGGTCATCATTGCCGTAGCCAAGGCTGTGAGGATTGGGAATGAGCAAGAGAATGGCAAGTGATATAGGGGAGTGTGTCTCACATTGACCAATAATGGTGTCCATCGCAAGAGGCCGACCAACTGGTCTCGCCGTCGAATTCGCAGTTGGAGATTGTGACCGCACCGCCTGTGATTGTGTTAGTTCAAAGCCCCAATCTCTCAGGCTGCAGACACTTACTGGCTTCATAGCCTGAAACAAACATCTGACGGCCAACCAGAGAGACCTTGACATGGTCAATCCAAATGTTGTTGGTGCCATCCAGGGTAATAGCATCACCACCCCAGATGAACTGAGGATTCAGCTCAGTGACGTGAATATTCTGGATGATGACATTGCTGACTCCACTGGTGAGACGCAGACCCTTGCCACGAATCACTCCAGCATCGCCAACACCAACAATGGACTTGTCAGAGGCAACAGTAAGACCCTCCAGGCCAGCCTTGTCATATGTACAGGTGGTTGTGGGAGAATCACCGCACCAGTCGGAGTTATCAATTGCGTTCTGTCCGGAGTCCCCGCAGGTGTTGGAGTCAGGGATGCAGCATTGGCAGTCGGTGCATTCCCCTTCGCTGGTGAGGTAGTTGAATTCCTTGTCAATCAGAATCACACGAGGGGTGCTGTCGCCAAGCCACTCGGTCAGCTGTGCGATGTCGCTAGGTGCGGCGGCGACAGCATCACCTCCTCCAGTGGTCCCGGACGCAAAGCCGAACGCTGATCCAGTCACGCCTGCGGCTTGCGCGTTGGTGGCTAGGAAAGCGACTACCGTCACGAGTCGTTTGATAGACGGCATTGTACGCCAGAAGATGGATGGAATACAAGCGAAAGAGGGAACACAACGAACGTCTGGACCAGCAGGACGTTATACAAAATGGACAAACAGCCTTGAGTACAGAATCGCGAAAGATATTGGCCCTGCCAATGTGATGAACCAGCGATGAAGAGGGTTATTTATAACACAACAGACTCGAAAGGTAGGGCATGATGAGCTTGTGAATAAGATCTGTTTGAGGTTGAGTGCAATAGCGAAGACGTGGGAGTGTAGATCTCTCCCTCGATGGAACAAGGCCGACAGAAGTATATAATTTGTCCATCAATGATATGGCGATGATCAAGTTGATCGCCCCGCTTCCTTCCAGTTGCTGGATAGTCCTCCGTTGTTTCACCTTTTGTTCGGACGTTGTTTGACCGCATCTCTTAGTTGCCATTGGGTGTACAAATGTTGATGCGCACGAAGACAATTGGCTATTATAATCACTCCGGTCGATGGTGTTGATCCAATAAGCATCAGTTCAAGAAGCCAAGGGAACCGAGATATTCGCAACCCCCTCAAAAAGGCACGTCCATTGCTTCAAGAATGACCGAAGTTCTCCCGACTTGCTCCAATGAAACAGGGGCCTGTCGGTGATCAATCCTATTTGAACACAGCTCTCCGTTCTGGCGGTTATCAGACGTTTGAATTGCCCCTGTGGTGGTCGGATCACTGTTTGCTTGGATGAACGCGACACGGAAGAAATGGAGGCATTTTACCCTGAAGGAAGATCGACTGTATCCGACAGTGCCATCTTAGATGGAGGATTAGTTCAATCTCATCTTTCAACGCCTTGCCAAGAAGTCAGTTGGCTTGTCTGATGCACAGCGTTTCGTCGGTGCCATGATAGAGCGTGCTCAGCATGTGTCTAATCAGAACTGTATCTAGAGGGGGATGCACGGTGATTATTAGAAAGAATGAATGGAAATACAATTGAGTCACGACGTGGACTGTTATATATCTGAACACTCCCAGGGCTCAATCCCAATCTAACCACACAGTGATCTCCGCCAACTCCTTCCGACGCGCCAGGTAATATGCCTGACCCAACATGTGAAGCTTACGCCGATCAGTCTTCTTTGACTTCGTGCGCGGAACCCTGTCAATGAGAAGATAGAGACTAGGCACATAGTACTTGGGCAATGTCTCGCGGATGGCATCGCTCAGTGATTGGGTAAGTGTGTGCACCGCATGTCGATCGCTGATGGGACGGAACTCCATATCTTCAATCGGACCGCTCTCCGTGTTCATGGGGTTATTCGCCAAATATATGTAAACGCCAAGAATGGGATCCCCCTGGCCATCGATTGCACCCAGGATGTCAACGACAGCCACGTCGCCGGTTGAGAGGTTCCGTCGCAGCACGTATTCCACTTGGCCGGCTTCAACGCGAGCCCCGTCAAGTTTCAGCATGCTATCCTTGCGGCCCATAAGTTCGATTGTTCCATCATGATTGTACCGGCCTAAGTCTCCGGAGCGATAGAGGCGGTGATTGGGTCGGTTGAGGTGCAGTTGGGACATCCAGATTGGTGGAGCAGGGAGGAAATTCTCCGACTTGCCAGATACATGATCCAGGTATCCCTGTGACAGGTGGGGACCTTCAATGAGGAGCTCTCCTACGGCTCCAACAGGCATCAGCTGGTCCGGATCATCAGAATTGACAATCCAGATTGCGCCTGTGGCCGGACGACCAACAACCGAACCGCGACCTAGTTGTAGATTGCGATTGTAAGCGCAGAGCGAGGCAACTTCACCCATGCCGTATTGATTGACCACTTGCACCCGATGAAGCCATTTTGATAGCACCGCATCGGAGACTGGCTCTCCGCCAATACACATCATCTTCAGGGTTGGGATGCGATCGGGGTCGAGATCGATGGCAACCGAAGGAGTGATAAACATCATGTTGCCTTCAAGATCGTTGAGGTCATCCATGAGAGCATCCATGGTCAGCGATACAGTGGGGACGCAGCAACAACCACCAGCAATGAGAGGTGCTAGGAAGTCATTGTTACTGATGTCGAAAGCATAGGCATCGAATTGGAACATCCGACTATGCGGTCCCATGTCCAGAACACGAATGTAGTCAGTCAATGCCGAGGCATAGCTACGATGCTCCTGGACAATGCCCTTGGGCTTCCCCGTGCTGCCGGATGTGAAGAGTACGACACAAGGGTCGGTGGGGGTGACGGTCGAACATGGCACCGAAGCCACCACCGGCAATTCGAGAACCGAAGCTTCACTGACTTCAAACAGAGTCTCTACCCGACCGGCAAATTTCTCTCTATACCCCGCAGATGTGAGCATAATCTTGATCTGAGTGCGTTCGAGAACAGATGAGAGATATGGCGGAGGATCAGTGCCGTCAACGCAGATGTATGCACCGCCAGCCATGAGAACCGCTAGCCGCGCTACAACCGCCCAAGTTGATTTGTAAAAGGCACACGCTACAAATACCTTGGGCCCGACGCCTTGTCCAACGAGCCAGTGTGCCAATCTGTTTGTCAATCCCTCGAGTTCGCGGTACGTGAGATCACCATCCCAGGAGCGAACAGCCGGCGCATCAGGCGTGGTATTCACATGTTGTAAGCAAAGCTCGTGTAGAAGCCGATCCTGCGAAGGTGCGATCTTTCTAGTGAAATCGGCAACAAGATGGCGGTCTGATTCTGCGCATAAGTCGAGATTTCCAATGGTTTGCGTGGGTGAGCCATCCATGGATGAGAGAGCCTGATTGAAGCTATGCAAAAGGCTGGTGGCGAGTGGCAATCCCATGCCCGAGTCTCCAACCTCCAACCGGGCATGTATTCTGTCATCAGCAGTATGCTGTATGCAAAGACGGAGGCCAGTGAAAAGTGAGTCAGCCTCCGATATTTCGCCCGCTTGTGTGCCACAGCAGACATGGCATTGCCCTTCGCATGGGATCTGACCGGACAGGGTGCGCGCTGCCGGCTGTCTTTGATAAAGGATTATCACATTGAGGCCGGACACATCAGCTGTGCCTCCAGGGTGGCCGTTGGGGGTAGATTGAACATCTTTTAATGGTTCCAATGCTTCGACCATTTGACCAAATAGGTCTTTGGCAGTGTCGTGTGGATCTGTGTGTATTTGGATGGTCGGACTTGAGCTGACATGAGCTGTCTCGCCTATGTAACATCGACCCTTTGAATAGTGCTGGCTGATGTATAATGTTGTCGAGCAGGAAAACGCTCTGCACACAATGACCCATGCCAATTGCAATAGCCGCTGGATATGGATATCCGGATGTTCCCCTTGAGCTGGTGAGGGGGGATCGAGGGCATCGACGATGTGTAGGAGACGCCAAGGTCGATCCCTCAAAGTAAGCTCAACCGTGTCCGTGGCTGTTTGACTGGGTATCCCCTTCAATGAAACCACAGGGGACTGAGGATTTTCAATTGTGGGTTCTAACAAGACAGGAGCCATGATGGGGGTCGATTGGATGGGGGTCGATTGAGAAAAGATGGAGAGCGGGCAAAGGAATTGACTGTCATATAACGCTCTTCAAGTATGACGGGCTCTCTCCGGCTTAATGTATGGTGGCGGTAGAGTCTCACAGCCATTACGAACACGTCGCTTGGCATGAGGGATGGCTTCGACTGATCGAGCAGTCAATCAAGAGTCGGATATGGACCCTACTGGTCATGGAACAAGCCATTGCGGTAGTTTGGAGTTCGCAGCTCGTAATATGCACAGTCCCATCACTCCTTGCCCATTTGAGTCGGGAGCTGTTGTTAAAGAGGCGTCGACATTTGAATATGGCCTGGGTACGTAGTGGGGGCTAGCTGAGCGTCAGTGGTCACCAAGGGAGCAAGTGTTGCCGGGGATTTTGTGAGCATCTGCGAATGGGAGCAGTTCCCCGGCATAAGACATCTATCACCGACGAATTTACGGAGTATGAAGTATTCCATACTTCGCCGGTTTATGGAGAAGAGAAAAGGATCTCAAGGGGCTCCGACCAATCGCAGATTATAGATCGGGGATTTGCATTGATTACTGACGGAGTGACTAGACTTGAGATGTACAACGTCGGAGAATAGTCATGAATGCAGGGGAAGCCCAGGTGAAGCTCAGACAACATGTGGATTGATGAGATTAGGTCCATTTGATATACTACATTTCAGAGAAAATCCAGAACGCCAGACTCACTGGACTTTTTGCATAACTTCAGGATGATAACCCTCCAGAATTGCCGACAGCTCAGCCCAAAGCTTCTCCCGCGCTTGACGGCCTTCGTCGCTGCGCACAAAAGTCGACAACGCAGTGTTTTCCACATGGCCGTCGGTCATATATGCGCCGTGGCTTTCCAGTCCCGCCACAGCTCCGGCCACTAACGTTCGGGATCCAACTTCAGTGGATCGCGCAAGAACAAACTTGAGCATCGCTAGGGATAGGCTCCCTTCCCGCCCTAGTGCTGAGTGGCAGAGACCAGGGTTCAGCATGTTGACGATCACCTCTGAGCCCCGGACTCGGCTTGCCAGGTCCTGCACCAGCAAGACCTCAAGCAACTTCGATAGTTGATATCGCTCATGCATTTTGGCATTTGCTTGCTCGCTGAGCATTTTCATTGGTTGGTCCTCGATCCATTCTGGGAATTTAACCCATGCGTGTACCTCACTGACAACAAAGCTGAGACGAGGTGTATGCAATGGGTCTTTCTGCCGTGTGGCTTTGAGCGTGGGCAGAATTAGAACCCCAAGAAACAGGGTGTTGATCACGTTGACGGTGATGCTCCGCTCATAGCCCTCGACAGTGTCAAAGTTGGTTGTTGCAATTGCAGCGTTCAGGATCGCCGCATCCAGTTTGGGGAGCGTCGAGATGCGCTCGGCAAATGCGAGTACAGATTCATGAGAAGCCAAATCCACCTCCCAAACTTCGCAGACATCCGGGCGTCCTGTCGACTCTTCGATGTCCTCTTTTGCCGCTTTGCCGGCCGCAACATTTCGCACACCGAGGATCACTTTGGCTGCATTTAGTCGGGTGATGTGGCGTGCAGCTTCTAGTCCGAGGCCAACATTGGCACCAACAACCAGGACCGTCTGGCCAGAAAATGATTCTGTTGGGTATGGAGGAGTGACGAACAACTGGGAGTAAAGGAAAGCCATGGGAATTGTTTCACCTGTTCTGGATACTTAGAATGAACTTGGAGAATAATCTGCCCTTTCACGGGAAACTTGTTTCGCTTTTGTAGTCGACGCCATTCGGTGATTCCCCGGACTTAAGGTGATGTCGGATATAACGTCATAGGCATGGAGATGGAAACGGTTTCTTTTTTGGCGACCAGATCTGGAATCTTTCCACTTAAATCAGATTCTGGTCTGAAGGAATTGCTTATTTTCTATGGGATCGAGAGCGGAGATCGATGGGTAATTCCGCATTGAAGGCCTTGAACGTACTACTCCTCTCTTGACGGTGTTCAGAGTGTTCAGAGTCAATGTCTTCCAAAATCCTCCCTGCTATGAAGGAAAAGCACCTTTTGATAATTTGACGTTGCAAATATTGCAAGTGTTGTCTTCTGGACTCAAACAAGACCGCTCTGTTCCATCATCGTATGAGGCTTTTCGGAACATAGGGGCAGCATGTAGACCACCGCAATCCAGCAGTTCCACAGTCGAAATGTCCGCTTATCTCCGTGACCATCACGAACAAGCAAAGTCCGAGCTGCCACGAGCCAAGCCAACGTCATGCTGATGACAAAGCATCTCAGGGAAACATTCCAGAACTTCGGACACCAGACTCCCCAGAAGAAGATGGGTACAGCGATTGTCCATCGTGCCGTTGCATCGCTCCACACCAACGGTGCTGTCCGCCGACCGCGTTGTGCATCGCCGGGTTGATCGGACATGTCCTGCAGCTGGACCGTAGAGGAAACAATCCCAACGATGATAAGATGCCACCGACCTAACAAACTGAAGGGGTTAAGAGGGAGCAATGCGCCACCGAGGGCGACTTCCATCGCGCCCGATGCGAAACAGGTGTATCCCAATCCGTTGATGATATTTCTGATGAATGGATTCCTGTCCGCGCCACCCCAATTGTTATACCACACTCCCAGCCATATCAATGCTAAAGCATGTCGGAATCCCCCAGTGACCGCGAAGCTATAAATCGGTGCGAACAGGTAGAGAGTGACCATGACCCGTGTGCCCCATCGGTGCGAAATGCGCCCGCAGGGAAACGGTCGCCACGGCTTGTTCAATCGGTCTTCTGCAATTGCGCTCTCACTCCGTTGATTGTTGATTGCAAATGGAAGGAAATTGGCTAGGAGCCATGAGAAGACGAGCGAGGCTCTCGCCATTGATACTCCCACCTCGTGGATATTTCTGGGAGGCAACAAACCCTCAGGAACATCATCAAATGCTGCCGCCCAGGTATTTGCAATCCCAAAAATAGTGCTTGGGATGACAATGGTTTTGAGATCACTGAAGACGAACAGCCACAGTGTATACAAGTGGTATCTCGTAGACTTCAGTGTCTGTGTGATAGGGAGGTTGAGGGCCATAATCAAAGAATATCAAGTGTGTAAGGTTTTGGCCTTCTAGCACACAGAGCATCATTTAGCGATTTAGATGGGCTGGTGAGGCTCCAGGTGTCAAGTCGAAAAAAATCAAAAGGTACGATTGTGCGCTCCAAAGTACTTGAGACTTTGATGGCTTCAGTGAAGATCCTAGCCCAGTTCACAAGGTGCTAGGTTCTGCAGACACATGAGTGCAGTCAACTCTTTACACAGGCTGACAAAGCTCCATATCCCCCGACAGCTGAGATGACGAATGCTGTCCAACGTATCAAGGTTGCGTTTTGGTTCCCTCGTTTACTCAATGTTCCAATGTACAACATCCTTTGATCTAGGCTACTTGATGACGCGTCCAATTGATGGCCTACAGATGGTCTATCCGAAGTCTCTAGCATTATTGAATTGCGGATAGAGATGCAAATTCCAGAGATACTCGCCATCATAGCGGGGCTGATGGCCCATCAACTTACTTTCATACGCGGAGAATGGCATCTGAATGGTTCCAAAGTTGTGATCAGTCATACCATCGCTTGGGCACTGTTGTGTGCTACAAACCTTTCATTTGATATCAGAGATCCTCAAAGGGCGCTCGTCGAGACGATCTATCTTGCAGCTAGTTACCTTTTATGCTTATTTACAAGCATCGCAATATACCGCGTCTTCTTCCATCGGTTGAAACACTTTCCAGGGCCCAAACTAGCGGCTTTGACCAAGCTCTGGCATGTGTGGAAATGCCGTGATTCGCGCGGACATCTGGTCTTGCAGGCCTGGCATGGGGAGTATGGGACATTTGTGAGAACCGGCAAGTACTCCCACAGCTCAAGCCCGGCTGTTCAATGACGGTGTGATTACTTCAGGACCTGAGGAAATCACCATCTTCCATCCCGAGGCCTATGAGGCTATGGATGGTCCCGGTAATAACAATACGCGCTCCGACTGGTACGACCTACTGTATCCCCGAATATCATCAATCTTCACGCGCGACCGCAAATTGCATCAGGAGCGGCGGAAGATGTGGGAGCAAGCATTGAGCACGAAGGGTGAATTTTGAGGATCGAGCCCTCGAGATACCTTGAGCACTAATTTGTTCGATTAGCCTTGATGCAATATCACCGACGAGTCCTGCAAAAGGTACGAACCCTAGAAACGTTTATAGGGGGATATACATCACAGCCATTCATCGTCAATGATCTAATGTATTTCTTTGCGTTCGACTCGATGGGTGATTTTGCCTTCAGCGAAGATTTTGGCATGATGAAGAATAAAACCTGGCATTCCTCGATCGCAAAACTGCGGTCGGCGCTTACCCTCCTAGGACCTTTCAGTCCTGCCATATGGATCCCAAGACTGGGATTTGCATTTTTCCCGACCTGGTGGAAAGTCGGACATTGGTTTCAGATGCTAGAATTCTGTGACCAGTGTATGGCTCGACGGATGAAGGTAGTAAAGCAATTAATGCCGTCTTAATACCACTTTCAACTGATTAAATCAGAAATCACCTTCGGATCGTGATATTGCATCCTGGTTCATCGAAGACCACGTCAAACATAAGGAAGAACCCGCGCGAGCACAGTGGCTAAGCGGTGATACTGCAACACTAGTTGTGGCGGGCAGGTAAGTTGATACGCAGAAAGCCAGTGAGTGGACTAACAGTTCTAGTGACACGACTGCCCCAAGTTTGACCCTTCTCTTCTACTTCCTTGCGCGTTTTCCGACCCACGCCGAGAAGATATTTGGTGAGATCCACGGAGTGGACCGAGACAATCCAGCTGTTCTAGCCAAGTTGCCTCATCTAAATGGCACTATAAACGAGGCAATGCGACTACTTCCAGCAGTACTGACGTTTAGCTCTCGAGTCACACCAGCAGAGGGACTGATGATTGATGGCACATATATTCCTGGAAAGACCAAGATATGTGCCCCCCGGTACACAATCGGGCGACGTGAGACATCTGCCCTTTTTCCTGAGAAATCCCACTAAGATGCTATCTTCCAGTCGCGACGGCATACGTCGACCCCCACGAGTTCATTCCCGAGCGGTGGTACAGCAAGCCTGAGTTGATCAGGGACAAAAGAGCTTTTGCTCCTTTTGGTGTTGGTAAGCGATAGCCTTCACCCGGATGCTTAGTTCTCCGAGTTGGCCAGGTCGAGCCTGCCCGTGCAATGAAGACCAGAGCCCCTAATTCTCTGTTTCAACAGGTCGAACAAGCTGCGTTGGCCGTCATCTTGCTCTTGCGCAAATCCGACTAGTTACCGCCGCATTGGTATTCCACTATCGGATCAGATTTGCAACTGGTGAGAACAACGGGGAGTCCGTGGAACGGGATATGAAGGACCAGTTGACTGCACAGCCAGGTCTCTGTCGATTAGTATTTGAAAGTCGTGGATTCAGGATGTCAGCTTAGATCTGCGTTTTTCGTGGCTCACGGCATGTCGAGTGCCAATATTAAATCTTTATACATCTCGCACAGAATCCATTGAATGATGAACTACCTAGATCATATATTTTCACGATTCGCCCCTGGGTAAGAAGCCCCAGGCAACGTGGATGTCAAATGTCACATAGCAACCTGATCGAATATCCGCATATGCCTTTTGCTCCAACTCGTCCAGATGCTCCATGCTCAACGCCCCCTCTGACCCTCGAGCCGACTGAATCCTCGCCCATGCAAATATCATCGCCATTCCGTTGGCAGTAAGCCGCGGGCGTGTAGCCTGCACCCTGTCTGCGGCAACAGCCTCAGTGCTCACGTCTACCAGCCCCACCGCACGCATCTCTGTCGCCAGTTGATTCCATCCATGTTCAAAGTGAGCTTTCATTGCCGCCATAAACATCGAGCCTATGGCGCTGGCTGTGTCAAAGGTCGAGTCAGGACCACCTGGCAGGTGGCGAACACGGGTGAAATCACACTCTTCCCATTGTAGGGCACCGCCCGGCCTGAGGAGCAAAGTGACGTTGCGGACCACATCCGCCCACTCCGATGCTTTCAAGCCCGCCGCAATGAGGCGAACGTGCACGATATCATACTTACTGCGCAGATGGGATGGGGTGGGGTTGCGGACGTCAAGGAGATAAAGAGTTACATTCCCGGGCAAAGAACTGGTGGGTGGGTAGAGCGCGGTCGAGATGTCAAAGCCGTGCAATATTGCCTCTGGCCAATCATGAGCAAGGTCACGTAGAAAGGCTGCAGTGCCCGTGGCGATATCAGCAACGCGGGCATGGGGATGCATTTTGGATTGCACGGACGGGTGTAGCACATAGCCGATGTTTCTGTGTCAGCAAGAGTCAGTATGGTTGGTTTGTGAATTGCTTCGCCACATTCTAGGTTGGGCTCTTTACTCGGTGAGGAGACCAAATTGTTCGTCAAGCCTAGCGAAGTGGTATTAATAATATCTTGGGGCTTCCATTGGCTGCGCTCGAGTCCTTACCTTTGTGCTTCGGTGGAATCTCGCTGCATATTCTCCGCGTATGTATCCTCAATAGGAGGCATTTTGAATCATGAATTTCAAGGGAAATAAGTCAGATTCAATGGTCTGGATCTTTTGAAAATGAAAATGCAGAGTGCTGTAGATCGCTGAGGGTCTGCCTCTTCTGATGAACGACTGGATGGTGTCTCTCTCTCTGGCCACGTTTGCCCACTCCGCTCAAGTTACTCTGGTGTCTCCCCAGCTGAAACTTCGCTGATCAAAGAGTTGAAGTGTGTCGACGTCAAGGTTTCCACGCTGTACGACTGACGACTGCAGGGTAGATGGGCACCTTCCTGATCAGTCCCCATTTGCATATGCTCATGAAGGTGGAAAGGGTACAGCAACAGAAATGAGCGCGGCTCTAGTATTGACTCGCTGGGTGATACATGTAGACCTCCCCTGGGCCTAGGGCCTCCGATATTAAACGTCCCCCCCAGGCCGTTCGATCTGGGCTCCCATCTCTTCCCATTCTTCCGAATTCGCTGGACATCATGATTCACATGAACCATCGTTGTCCATTGCTCATCATTTGGAGTTTGATATTTTTCTTGATCGCTACAGGAGCCGTTGTACTTCGCATACTCTCGACGCGGATTAGACGTCGGGTATTGAAAAGCCATGATTATCTTGTGCTCTTCTCACTGGTGTGTCTGACTAGATATCAAACTCCCCAGCTTTCTGACCATAGGTTAGCTCCTACTCACCGGCTATGTGGTGGATATGTTGATTGGTGAGTGGGTTGAACTGTTGACTGCGCGATTATCACCGCTCACATTGGATTAGGTGCAATCACAGCTGGATATGGCGGACATACAGCAACTATGGCGGTACACAATCCAGGGGAGTTGCGGAGCGCATTAAAGGTATCTGAGTCACCATATCAAGAGTTCTTGCTTGGTCTTAACTCTTATCAGATCTTCTGGGCATCTGAATGGATGTGGGCAACGTCGACCGTCTGTTTTCGATTGGCCATCCTGCTCCTGTATATGGAGATCTTTCCAGGTAATAAGACATTTTTCTGGTGTGCAACTGGGGTAGGGGGTCTTGTCTTTCTATACTGGGTCTCTGCAATCTTGACTATCGCCTTGCTCTGCAGGCCAGTGACCTACAACTGGGATCGTACCATTCCAGGGACCTGTGGCGACGTTTTGAAGATTGAATATGCATCTGCAGGGTTCAATATGGGTATCGACTTGGGGGTCGTGTTGCTGCCTCTTCCTATTGTCTGGCGGTTACAAATGTCGAGCCGTAAAAAGACCGGTGTCACCGCATCTTTCGCAATAGGTATTCTGTAAGTCATCTGCCAAATGAGTCCCTCCTTGATCAGTTCTCACTGCTAGCAGCACTGCTGGTGTCAACCTCGGTCGCATTATCCAAACCAAGTTATGCCCGGCCGATGACTTGATCTATTGCCTTCGAGACTCATCTATTTTTATCATGGCGGAGATGACCGCAGGAATCCTGGTGGCCTGTGTCCCAACGTTTGGACCCCTGATCTTTCGACGGAACGTGCCTTCAGCGCGACCACGCGAATTGCCGACAATTGGGTCTGCTCGAATGCGCCGTGTCGCAAAATTTGACTCGCTCCTCTCCACGCTGGACAGAAGTCATGATGAGGAGAGGCATGCACCGTCAAAAGAAAGGGGAACTGCGGTCGCGCCCACTGGACATGCAGTTGAGACTGGGACTGCGACTGAGAATGGAGCACCAGGTCCCGGGGGGATTCTGGTGACACGCGACCTTGACGTGCATAGTCTGGATGTGCCTCCTCGAGTCGGAACCTTTACAGTCTAGAAATGTATCCTGTATTCCTTTTTGATGGTATATCCTCACCTTTCCTTGTGTTTCGAATTCTTCGTCTCTTTCGGAAGATCTGCATGGCTCCACGTATTTGAGAGGGCCACTCAAAACGGGTTGGGGCACCACTCTTACGCCTCAAGATGCTTATGCTCCGTGATGCATGTCAGATTTGTGCCACTTCGTGTCGTCGGCCGAGTCGCCGTTTCCATTGTGCATCTCCTGTCACCTCATTTAGCCTGTGTCACCACTATATATATATATCGGACAGACATTTCATTCTTACGCGCTTTTGTTTCAGTAGATCTTGTGAGTAGATGCCAGTAGAGTGTTACGCACATTTTTTGACCTCAGGCATCTAAGCTGGCCGTTGACCACGTGCGGGGAACCGGTACTCAACTGTCCATCTTGCTCACCTCTTCCCTCGCCATGGCTTCTCAGTGCTTTGTAGTTGTGATATGCCATGGCTCCTGGCATACACCAGCTCCATATCAACCGCTTGTCGATGCCTTGTTAGCAAAGGGTATTGAAGCCTATTGCCCCCAGCGACCGACTTGCGATCTCAGTCAACTCAACGTTGGCAATGTGAACAACCCCGATTTTGATCGCAGAGAGCCCCCGGGAGGATACCCACTTCCCTCCGATGATGCTGCTGAGATTGGGCTGCTACTGGATAAACTGATTGCACAAGGAAAGTCAGTCCTTCTTGCAGGACATTCTTCCGGCGGTTGGGTCGCTGCTGAGGCTGCAACAAATGCCCGACAAGCTCCTGTCCGGGCGAGCAACGGCGAGACCGGGGGCATCATCGGGATGTTTTTTATCGGCGCGTTCATCATCCCCCAGGGCCAATCTGTCCATACATTCTTCCAGCCTCCCGACGGCAAGATTGTTACACCACCGTTCATGCGATTCCACGTAAGTTGATAGCTGCAAACGTCCAGATTTATCTCGATACACTAACCGGACACCAGAAACACGGAGTTAATGGCCTCGGCACGATGGTCGACCCGGAAAAATACCTTTTCAACGATCTTGATGAGACAAGCGCGAAGAAGTGGGCATCCACATTGACTGCAGCTCCCATTATGAACAGTCCCTTGACCCATAACCCTTACGATGTTCTCCCATGCGCTTATCTGGTGCTAGAGAACGATTGCACATTGCCGAAGGAATATCAAGAAGGAATGGCAGCGAGTCAGAACAAGCCATTCACGGTCTATCATGCTCCCTGTGGTCACTCCCCACACCTGAGTTGGACAGATGAGCTCGTGGTGAAGATTGAGGAGTTTGGAAATCAGGCTCTAGCGGAAACTCTCAGATTAAATGACAAGAAATAAAAACGATCATATCATGACTTCAAATAAGTAGTGCAAACGAGTTACACTTGAACAGTCTCGGATTTGACAGGGAGTGTGGTAGTGTAGGAAGAGGTCTGAAGGCTCATGGTAAGGCTTGTGCAACGCACTTGAGAAGGAGCGCCTGTCCAACACTTTGCTATAAGCCGCTTGATCCTCAACTCTCAACTCTTCCATCTCTCAAATTTTCATCTACAGAACTACATCTCCTCCCACTATGGATACCCCACGCTACGTTTTCGGTGCCCAGGGCTTTGGTGACGCCTGGACAGAGCAAAACATTGACCGTCTGATGAGCAGATTGAAAGAGGCTGGAATCCAGCAATTCGATACAGCTGCCCTCTATCCAGCGACCAATCCCGGTGGATCAGAGAGCCTGCTGGGTGACAAGAAACCAGGGGATGCGGTCATTGACACCAAGGTGTTATTCATGGGTGATGAATCTTTGTCCCTCAAGAATATTGGGGATTCAATCCATGCCAGCTTGAAGCGATTGAAAGTCAAAAAAGTGGGTAGAGGCATGGGTCACTCCAACAAGGCTAATGGCGATGTTCGATCTAGATCCACACTCTCTACGCTCATGCTCCAGACCGCAAGACCCCAATCCCCCTCCAGGCCGCATATTTCGATCATTACTACCGACAGGGACTGTTTCAGAGACTGGGGCTTTCCAACTATAGTCCCTCGGCAATCCGCGCCTGGATCGAAATTGCAGTGGAGGAGAACTTCATCATGCCTTCTGTGTATCAAGGTCAATACAACGTGTTTTGTCGTGGCTATGAGGATGAAATGTTTCCTGTACTGCGCGAGTTTGGCATCGAGTTCGAAGCCACTTCGCCCTTGGCAGGTGGATTCCTGACGGGAAAACTTTCCTATTCCCCATCCCCTGAGCAGCTGGAAGGTACCCGATTTGAAGTCGGCGAAGGCAACATGCTTGGTGCTGTGTACCGTATGTGGTACGACCAGCCCGTCTTTCATCGGGCGATGCGGGCTTTGGACAAGGTGGGCACCGATCTAGAGACAACAGGAGCTAAATGTGCGCTCCGCTGGCTTCTTTTCCATTGCAAGCTCAAAGACCCCGACCGAATTGTTATTGGACCAAGTACCCTCTCGCAGCTTCAAGACTATGTTGAAGCCCGTCAGGCTGGACCACTCCCTGCTGATGCGGCAGAGAAGATCAACGCTCTCTGGCCCAAGCTCAAGGATGATGCGGCTACCATCATCGAGAAGGGATGGTGGTCTCTGTGAGAATCGCTCCCCACGTGGAGTGTGATATGGGTTTCGGGAGCTGTCGCCTACTTAGCCTCCAGGGGGCTTTGATGGTTGGTCAGCTATTCATCAACAGTGAGGTAACACCAGAGCACATTTGACTATGCTATGATCCTGGCTAGGAAGGATTGTTCATTGCTATGTCTGGACACCGGATTCATCCAGATACACACATTTAAGAGATGAATAGCCAATGGTATCTTTTAGTGTCTGTTCAGGTCGTCTTCGAGGTAGAGCCCTCTGGAACGATCATTCCGAGACTGACACAGCTGGCCATTCTCAGCGACTATCCAGTCCTCACTGCCCACCCCCTTATAAGCGTAGAACATCTTGTGGGTGTCATACTTCCGCTTGATTGCTACCAACTCATCATAATTATCCCCATAAAACACCTGCTGCCAATCTGCTTGGTTGGGATCGGCTTCATTGAGATAGGCCCCTCCATCGGCACTCAGCTCTTCCAACGGCATAAGAACATCCGTAATGATACGCTGTCGAGCGAGATTTGCATCTTGGTCGGCATAATCGAACAACCTAGACAATAGTCAATCACTATACGTAACCCTCGAACGGGCTGCATAACATACGCTCCTACAACAACATTCATTATCGCGCCCCGCCAGGCTGGATTGACACTATTGTTGGGATATACCCTTCTCGACGAGTTGACCATGACCCCCGAAATGAGGAATCCGACGTTGAGTTCCACAATATTCCGGAATTCGGCCACTAACCCCGTCAAGTTCTGCTCAACAACAGTTCGTGGGACTAGGCTGCCGCCTACGAGTTGATCGGTTATGTTGTTCGGTTGATTCATCGCTTGATAGGCGTTGTGATATGTCGGGAAATCGTGCACGTAATACTCTGTTCGACTTGCATCAGTGCATGATTCTGGTCTGAGGGATGCCAAACCGACTGAAATCTACTTTCTCCTCTTTTAGAAAACCAATAAGAGGACTCAAGAGCAGATTGAGCAAATCTGCGGTGCCACCGGGAATGGTAGTAGGTGTCATTGACAGGGTAGTGTTCGTCAACCACCAGACAGTCACACCTCCAGCATCCCCAATAGACGGAAGAATCGAAAGAAACATTTCGACAGCTGCAAAGAATGTATCGCGCGAGATACCAGCATCATGAAATGTCAGATTACCCGATGCCGTGGGTAACTCAGGGTATGCCTTGCTCGTCATGGACACGACAACACCATAGGTGCCTCCGCCACCACCTGCTAACGCCCAGTATAGATCTGAACGATGAATTTGGGATGCAGTCACCAGCTGACCATTGGCAAGGACAACATCCCACTCCAGGACTTGATCGGCGGCAAGCCCGGCGTAAGACGCCAGTTGTCCATGGCCACCACCCTGCGAATATCCACCGACAAGCCCAATGGTTGGACAATTGCCACCGACGATAGCAAGTCCATTGTTATAGGCTGCCTCGCTGCCTTCGAATGATTGAACCCCAGCGCACATCTTCACTGCCTTGCCAGAGTATTGTGACGAGAAGTAATCCACGATGGAGATATTTTTCATATGGTGCATCCAGATAGCTAGCGCCCCGGCTCCAGTGGACTTTCCCAGAAGATCATGTCCAGTGTTGCGGATTACAAGGCGGATGTTGTTGCGAGCTGCAAATCGGATAGTCTGCTGGACATGGGTGACATCTGTCGCGTTGACGGCGTACTGTACGTAGTTCCCCAGCGTACAAGAGGCACCTTTCGACGAGAAAGGATTGCAGCTCAGATTTGTAAAGCTCGCAGCCATAATTGAGGAAGAGCTTTCATAATGAGTCGCAGGGAGCCCCCAGTTAGACTTCAACCGCGCGCATCGCGATTTATTATACGGTGTGAACGAATCAAGGTGGCAGACACTGGCGATTGGAACTGTCGCAAGTAATCTTCCGCCCACGGTGTTGTTGAACTGTGTCCATTCGGCATCTCCAGGCCAACAGGATTCTTGTGGCATACATCGGCAAACAGATGTATCATTTCCAACTGTAAGACCAAACACGACAGCTGCGAGGCAGAGCACGACTCTGGCCTGACAGTGATGGGCTCCCATGAGAGGGTTGACCATTGTGATGCTCATTCTGAGTGTCAAATTTCGTCCACCGATTGACTTATATACCGACGCAGAGTCTCGATGACCTGCCACGTCCTTGAGCTGAAACCCAGATGCTCACGCCCAGATTACGCGTCATCACTGCCAGCTGCGTCCAGGTGAGACATCGATATATGCCGATAGATCTCATTTCAGCCTCTACACAGGTATTCGCGTGCCCTACTCTGACTCAGACCGGTTATTTTGGGGTCGAGCTGACAATTGAAGGCACATCATGTTGTTGATTCCTTCCTTGGAGTGTGCGAATTTTCTTATGGGGGACGGAATATGTAAGAGCACAACGGGTCGAAATTTGTGTAACTGAGATGGATAAAGATCGCGTCAAATGGGTAAGTTATACCGACATGAAGCTCAAGTTCACTCTTCAAGAATTAGATTGTATCGCCATGTGCCTAGTTGACGTTCAATGATGAACGATATCCGCTATGTGAATGCTATACAATCGAAATGAGCTCGTATCGGATAGTTGAGTCGGACATTCATCCTCCGCTCGCCCCCAGATGCCCCGGGCTCGGCATTCTCCACAAAAGGCTATAAGTCGGGATTGACAGCCCCTATTCGATAGAGTCAACTCACTATCACATTATGTCCGTGTCTGTTGCTCAGTCGGAGCCTGTGGCTCCCAAGCCCGAAAAGGTACCCAATTTAGCCAACTCCGCGTCACCACGTTAACCCCCGTACAGCTGCAGACACCCCAGTGGGTCTCCCTTGTGTCCGGAGGAATAGCCGGTGGAGTAGAAGCAGCCATTACGGTCAGTATTGTGGGAGAGACGGTTCCCTCGGTGGACTAACGGTCGCAGTATCCATTTGAATACTCGAAAACCCGTGTTCAGTTACTGAACGATGGTGCCGTACGGACATCAAATCCAGTGAGCCTGATCCTGCAAGTTGCGAGGCAAGAAGGTCTCGGTGCACTGTATACAGGATGCTCGACTCTCATTGTTGTAGGTGTTTGTTCCGACAAAATGCCCATAGCACGTTGATTAAGTGATGTAGGGAACGACAGCAAAAGCGGCTGTCCGGTTCGTGTCCTACGATACGATCCGCAATGCGCTCGCAGACGATAGCGGTGTCCTCTCGCCTGGCCGGGGCATGATAGCTGGCATGACCGCAGGCGCTGTGGAGAGTGTACTGGCCGTAACGCCCACCGAGCGAATCAAAACAGCATTGTTGGTTTTCCTCTGTCACAACGATCGAGATGCACCTGGGCTAACCGTTGATGGTGTAGAATTGACGATGCAAAGGGTGCTCGGCAATTCAAATCCAGCTTACATGCAACTCAAGTGCTGGTGCAAAGGCACGGTATCACCGAGCTGTATCGCGGTCTTCTATCCACAATGATGAAGCAATCTGCCACTTCTGCAGTTCGCATGGGAACCTACAACATCCTCAGAGAAGGTGCCAAAGCAAAGGGCATCAAACCCGATGTTTTTACGACATTCGGCATCGGTGCCATAGCGGGTGTAGTCACCGTCTACGCCACGCAGCCCTTTGACACCATTAAGACACGTGCCCAGGGTGTCCAGGGCGCCGGCATTCTCGAGGCCTCCCGAAGTGTGATTCGCAGCTATGGAATTCGTGGATTCTGGAAAGGAAGCTCCATGCGACTTGGACGGTTGCTGCTCAGTGGTGGTATCGTTTTCTCTGTTTACGAAGAAGTAGCGGCTCTGTTGTCTCCCGGAACGCGCCGATAGATGTCACAACGATAGAGTTTCTCCCAAATGATATAATTACACATGAAGAGCCTTGAACTATGTATGCTAGGTTGGAGATATACCTACACCATTGCTGTCTCGTTATAGGTCAGGAGTTGTATAAATCTCGATCACAGCCTTTTCCATGATATTGCGCCAGCCAGGAAACCGCGCCCGGGGCACGATGGAAATCCGATCTCCAGCCTCCAGCCTCTGCATCCAGTGCAGATCTTGGTCGGTTCGATATTCGATCTGATGATGATACACAGCTCGCCCCGCATGAATATTGGTCGCTAAGCGTAAATCTTCTTGTTTTGAGATATCATCTCGTCCCAGTGGTCTGTCAATATCGAGTTCGCACCAGGTCCACGAGTTCCTGAAAGTACCATGATCTTCGAGATAGTTGCTCCATCCTTGGTCACGACTCCAGATATGGATGTTGATCTGTTGAACGGGGAACCGATTGCCTCGAATGGGATCAGATGTCAAGTATGCGGTTCGATCATGACACTCATTTTCAGTATAGCTTATTCTGTCGTCTCTGTAAACATAAGATCGCAGCCAGTATTGTGCGAATTCTAAAATCTCGAGGACGAGCTCGGAGGGAAGTTTAGTGTGGAGAATATTGAAAGTCTGGACTGCATCCGCTCCGTGTCTCGGATAGTACATGTCGTCTCCAGGGGCTGAAACGCGATGTAAGACAGTGTTGATATCTTGGGAGGGTGCAGACTGTGAGGATCCCATATTGATCCGAGAGATAATGTAGAATTTGCAAATTCGCGGTCAACTTGCAATATAGGAAAAGAAGACATCGTTCACCCCCATTTTCAGTGAATGCGTCTTGGCAAAACACGTAGATTGGAATCATGATTATCCGATCCGGCGGGGAAAGTGGCAGAATATGGTCATTGGAAGCTATCGACGTTGTCTCACTGGGACAAAAACGCAAGGATCTCATGAAATTAGGAAGTAGTTGTTTAATCCTCCAACCCATACACTGCCAGATTTTGGCTCATGGTGGGAAGTGCATAGACTGCACTCTCCCTCCCTCCAAACACCTTCAATCTCTTGATTCCTCGAAACTCGAGTCCCACCTTTTCCAGTACTCTTGCACTATGATTATCCTCTTTTCCACAGAATCCAAATACCGAGTCCACCCCAAGCTCCTTTTTCGCATAATCCAGTAATTTAAGTGCGGCTTCAGTGGCATACCCTTTGCCAGTCTCGGTGGGTAAAAAGGCATATCCAATGTCCGGTGCGAGATAAGCATTCGGCGGTTCCCCTTTCATCAAGGAGACCGATCCGATGGGTCTGCTCTCGGCCAAAGATGCGTCCTTGTGTGACTTCAGCGAGACCAGAAACAGGCCGTAGCGGTTTCGTGCGTAGTCAGCATGGACGCGGTTGCGGAGGAAATTGGAGGCTTTTTCTGGTGTATCGACACTGCTCCGGCCACATGTATTGATGAACTCCTCGGTGCTCCATAATTTGACTAGGAAACGACAATGTTCGGGGGAGTCCGGTAAGAAGTAGGAGATTTGGAGGCGTGCACTTTCGATTGAGAATGTGGGAGATGCCTCAAACACAGCCATCTTCACGCCCGATCCGATCAGTGGATAGATGTGCCGTATCCTTGAATTCACAACGTGAGGGTGACCATGGCCATCGGAAAATACTGCCCCCAATGCACTAAGCCCTCTCTGGTCTACTCGGAGGCCGCTACCAATCACCGTCCCTCAAGTGTATAAATCATTCTCGACAATTGTGATGGTGTTATCATCTGGGAATGGGAGTTTGTAGGTAGATATCAAGTCTCCTGATGAACTGTGAATCTGCAGCTCACAAGGCGGAGCAAGGTCACCATTCGGGCAATGCCCACTATAAAACAAAACATCAATCGAGAGCTTGCACAACCTGCGCCCAATCTCCAAAGCCGTAAGCGCCTGGTACGCTGTCGCCATCAAAGAGACTGGCCATCACTACTCGATCGGATTGTTCGCCTTCCCATGGCTCTCGTCCATGCTGAGCAATCACATTATCGTAAACCAACACATCGCCCTCCTGCCAGCGGTGTAGCACCCGAATTTCATCTGTAATCTTTGCCAAGTGCGCCAGATATTTTTCTGGAATCGGCGTTCCATCACCAAACAACTGGTGGGTGACATTCTTGCGCGCCTCTACATCAAACTGGGTACGTTTCCAGTATGCCGCCAGCCCAGTGAAAAGAGTCGGCAAGTTTGTACCAGGTTGCGTGCGGATCACCGGCAATCGGTGAGTTAGGACAAGACCGTCTGCTGTCCACTCCCACGTTGTGTGCTTTCCCCTGCCATAGCGGGCAATCTGCGCCTCGATCTTGCGGCGTTTTGTCTCCTCGTCATCTCCGTCCTGGATTTCCTTTCCAAAGGCTTGGCGAAGAGTGGATCCCCCTTTATACTGTTGCTCAACACGGTATGTCACCTTGCTCAAAATGCCTTTCTCGGCAAGCTCGGCGATGAATTCTGGGATTTCTTGCTGTGCACGATTAAACAACTCCAAGGATGATGCAATCGGTGACTCTCCGCCTTGAGATGGGGCGCGATGGCCATAGAAAAAGATATACTCGGGCGCATGTGGGACTTGGGGCGACTCGTTGTGGTTGTATATGAGTACTTCCTTGGGCGCTTCGTTTGCAGGTGCGACATTTGGTGCAAGGAGAGGCCTGTCGACTACAATCCCAATAATCTCGTGGGGTTTGTATCCGAAAGCATGCGCGAATTTGCTGAAATCCTCTGCATTGTGGATCGGGAGGTTTCGAAACAGTAGCGTGCCATGTCTGGCGAGCTTCTTGGTCAGAATACCGTCTTTTTGGAGGTTCTTGATAGTCTCAACCACGGCCTCGAGAGTTGCCTGGG
Organism: Penicillium crystallinum; assembly: GCA_027569675.1. Taxonomy (NCBI): domain Eukaryota; kingdom Fungi; phylum Ascomycota; class Eurotiomycetes; order Eurotiales; family Aspergillaceae; genus Penicillium; species Penicillium crystallinum. Next base: position 211,339 of record JAPDKR010000038.1, on the reverse strand, counting down.
CGTCTGACTTGGCGGGTCGAAGCGCGAGCGGGATCACGCTGTTCTTGGGATGAGGTGGCCCCAGAATACGTTGGTTGGACGTTGGAAGGTCAAAGGATTCAAATAGGACATGCGAAGAAGCATCTTCCAGGTGAAGCTTCTCAATTTGCAGCTCTTCGGTTGTTGTAGCCATGTTCTCTGATCACTTTCTCGACTTATCTGATGAATGTTGGGGTTAAGATGGCACATTGCAGCCCAGAACGTGCTTTTTCAGTTGCGTACATAACCCCTCACATTTGCCGAGAGAACGGAACATGATTGGATCTCAGTTTCCTGATTCGTGATACAAGACACCTTTCAAGCCCGTTATGGCCTCATAGTCAACTGCCGAGCGATCTTGTAATTGTACCATGCGCTTAGGATGTTGCGTGCTTGTCTGGGCATCTCAGCAAGCGGGACACCGAGCACCTCTCCGCCATATAAGATCAACTTGACAGGTCATCCCTGCCATGAAGGACGCCTTGGTATGAGCGATCTACTCCTTGCAAGAATAAAGTCATGTCAACGTCTTCTCAATCGAATACCGACAAAGTCAATGTGTCCACGGTGGTGCAAAATCATGAACCTCTATCATTACCGCCACGTCCGAAGTTCTTCTACAGCACACTGTTCCAAATCCTGATTGTAGGAGCATGTGCATTCTGCGCTCCAGGAATATGGAGTGCAATGAATGGCTTGGGTGTGGGCGGGTCCCAGAGCCCAGACCTCGTCAACGCGGCCAACGCCTTACTCTATGCCTTCATGACAATTACCTGTTTTGCAGGTCCTTTTCTTACAAACGCAATCGGTTTTCGTTGGACCCTGACAGTAGGTTCCATCGGATATCCGCTTTACGCCGCGGGGCTGTACTTGAACAACCGCACTGGCGCGACATGGCTGGTGTATTTCGGTTGTGTCACTTGCGGCATCAGCGCCGGATTCTTCTGGAGTGTCGAAGGTGCTGTTGCGACAGGATATCCCGAGCAACACAAACGGGGGCGCTACATTGCAACCTGGTTTACTTTCCGCAATTTCGGCAACATCATCGGCGGTGCCGTGTCCTTGGCCATAAACCATAAGGTGAATCAGCGTGGTCAGGTCGGGTATCAGACATATCTCGCTTTTATCGCCATCCAATGTCTAGGACTCGTCATTGGTCCGCTCTTGTCCAACCCAGAGAAAGTCCAACGAGATGATGGAACGCGCATCGAAGCCCCCCGCGGAATCCATTGGCGTGAAGAGCTCCGCGTGATGTGGCGGCTAGCCAGGAGTCAATCGATTGTGCTCCTTGTCCCTCTCTTCTGGTATTTCGGGTGGATCCAAGCATATCCCGGGACCTATCTTGCGACTTATTTCACCGTTCGTGCACGCGCCCTTGGAAGCTTCATGTCTGCGGTTGTGGGAACACTGGCGACTTGGGTGGGTGGATCGCTAGTGGATTTGTCCTGGTTGCAGAACCGGAAGCACCGAGCGGTTATTACATTCGTGTTGATTGCACTCATGAATAGTGCGACATGGATCTGGGCGGTCATCATTCAGAATGAGTACCAGCACACCAACCCTGTGTTGGACTGGGGCAATCAACGAACCTTCGGCCGTGGCTTTGGTTTGTATCTTTTTGAGCGCATCAGTCTTGGCTTGGTCGAAAATTATATCTACTGGTGCATCGGTAATTTGTCAGACTCACCCGGTGATCAAATTCGATACAGTTCGTTGCTTCGAGGAATTGAAACCGCTGCAGTGGCAGTTGGATTTGGTGTTCAGGCTGTGCCGACTGCCCTGATTGCCACGGCCAGTATCAATCTCGGACTCTGGCTCATTGCTTTGCCTTTCAGTTATTATGCCACTCTGCAGGTTGTTCGAAAGTTCGATTTGTTAGAGAAAGCAAGCCAGAGTGCGGATGAAGGAACTGTCAGGCTAGCTGAATGATGACTGCTCTTCGACGCAGTACTCGTGTTCTCGAGGAACTTGTGATTCCCGACGAGAAATATACCAATTCCGATTTGCGAATAGATACTATAACACGAGGTGCACTCTGCTCAGAGTCGCCATTTTGGTAAGAGATTGTTGTCTTAGTGGGCAGCAGTGTTCAATTGTTCTTGTAGTCCCTCGGAGAATCAAGCTCCGGCGTGCCTTCAACTGTAGGGTAACCACAAGAAACCCTTTCAGGGCAATTCTGAAAGATGATATTTTGCATGCTGAAGTGTAGGTATTCTGTGACCGAGCCAAATCGCCTAGATTCCGAGTTTCCGAGTTTCCGTTCGAGTTATGAATATTTGATTAGAGGTTTTTGTATTGTATCTTCTCGGATAGTCGTTTCGATTTCTCATTGCGGTTCTTAATCACGGCGCCATCTTTCTGCTAACTGGTTACCCGAAAAGAGAAATTCGGCTATTGGACGCAGTCAGGGTTCAATCAATCAGCTCTGGATAATAAGAAGACTGATATAATCACGAAGGATTCCGACGTCATTCCGAGACCCAAGACGCCGAATATCAGAAATGCCAAGAGTGCGAGTCGGCTATATGCGACTGAGCCGGATGGAGATGGGGGTATATATTCAACTCCAAGCAAGCTGCTGTTTCAGAAACGTCCAGCATAATAATAAACATGTATCGATCACAACTTCAACGCGCTCTGCGACCGCAGAGCGCTGCCCTTGTACGTGGCTCATGTCGCACCGGGGTTTCCCCGCCAGCTCGCGCGGCATTTTCCACTTCAAGGCGGCGCGAGATCATGGGGATGACTGGCTTTACGGAAGAACAGCTCACAGTTCGGGAAGCTATTTCACAGATCTGTTCCAAGTTCCCGAATACATACTGGCAGGAGCGGGATCAACAAGAAAAAGATCCCAAAGAGTTCCATGCTGCATTGGCTAAAGATGGATGGCTTGGCATTGCTTTACCCGAATCACTTGGAGGTGCTGGTTTAGGTACAGTGACGCCATTGAGAGTTTGCGAGGGTGAAGTGCTAAACGTGGATTAGGTATTTCGGAGGCCACAATGATGATGCAAACCATCACTCAATCTGGCGCGGGTATGGCCGGTGCCCAGGCCATTCATGCCAATGTGTATGCGACACAGCCACTGGCCAAGTTCGGCACCAAGGAGCAACTCGAGACGACCATTCCAAATATTATCAACGGCACATGGCGCACTTGCTTTGGTGTCACTGAGCCAAACACTGGTCTTGAGACTCTGAAGCTCAAAACATTGGCCACCAGAACCGCCGACGGCTATTCAATCACTGGCCAAAAGATCTGGATCACCTGTGCACAAGTGGCCTCCAAAATGATTCTCCTGGCTCGGACTACACCTCTCGAAGAAGTGAAGAAGACCAGCGAGGGTCTTTCTATGTTTTGCATCGATATTGACCGAGAGAACCCTGGTCTCGATCTGCGCAAAATTAAGAAAATGGGTGGACGCGCGGTGGATGCCAACGAGGTCTTCTTTGATAACTATAAGATTCCTGCCAACGCATTGATTGGTGCCGAAAACCAAGGCTTCAAGATCATTCTTCATGGTATGAACGCAGAGCGATGCCTTTTAGCCGGTGAGGCGCTGGGTCTCGGCTATGCCGCCCTGGAGAAGGCCTCCCAGTATGCCAAGGATCGGGTGGTTTTTGGACGGCCCATTGGCCAAAATCAAGGTGTGGCGCATCCGTTGGCGGATGCTTTCATGAAGCTGGAAGCGGCAAAGCTGGCCACCTACCACGCGGCGCGTCTTTACGATACTAACGATGGCTCGGTGCCCTTCCATGAGATCGGCGTGGCATGCAATAGTGCTAAGTATCTCGCTGCAGAGGCTGCCTTTACAGCATGTGAACGGGCAGTTCTGGCCCACGGTGGGATGGGATATGCGGTGGAGTACGATGTGGAACGGTACATGCGCGAATGCTTCGTCCCTCGCATCGCACCTGTGAGTCGGGAGATGATCTTGAATTATGTTAGTGAAAAGGTGCTTGAGCTACCTAGGAGCTACTAGACATACCCTACATAGCGATTCAGATTTGAAAGAAATATTTTGTTGTCAGTATCAATCTCAATAGCCAGCTTACCTCAAAACGATTGCATAGAAGATGCCTGTAATAAGACACGACGCGTTGGAGAAGAAATACTCAGTATATAAATGTATAGGTTCACATCAGAGGCCTGAGCAAAACAACCTTGTTCTCAAGAGTGTTGCGTGGCATCATGAGCCGTGCGTTGAGCTGGCTGTGCATTTCCGTTAAAGACCACTCGCCATTTCGGCTTTTTTTTTCTTGGAATCTCACGGATCATTTGCGCTCATCGGCGAAAATTCAAATCTATCTCATTCGAGCCACCGGACGTCCTTGTGCTCCCATGGCCTGTTGTGATTGTCTGCATACCCTTTTCAGTTCTGGAAAGGTGGACGAGCTATCGGACCCCAAGATGCTATCTTTACCGGGGGACAAAACACCAGAAGAAGCTCCTCTAGAGCAAGACGGATGTATCAGGGATCTCCAAGTGTTTCGCTACAATCTTTACCACAAAGAGTCAAAGGTCCATGATTGTGACGCCTTTGCTGACCTACTCTACTACGAAGAGGAGCTGCGAAGGAATTGTCAAGCGGAGATTCATTTACGGCACAAAGTGAAGAATAATCCGAGTTTTTGGCGCACTGCCGTTCCAAACGTTGAGGACGAGATGAGCACGCTCTACCAAGCGAATCGGATGTTGACACGAGGCTGGTGGTATATCCGTGGTTGGACCATTGGCAATTCCGGGCCCTTACAACGGGCATTTGAATTATGGAGATCCGATCCTTTGTGGTATATGCATCCAATTTTGGTTGAAGACTGCAAGTCTAGAGGCGGGTGCTGTGGTTGTGATTGTGGATGTTGTTCTGATGCTCAACGTGCAAATAGTTCAGCCGGGGCGCTTGGTGTGGGACACTGCACTCTAGACTGCAGATGTTGTATAAGATCGCGTGGCTTTGAACTGAGCGAGGAAAGGGAAAATTCTCTTGTTGATCGCTTCTCATTTGATAATCAGAGGGAGACTATGGATCATCAGGCCAATCCTTATCAGCACCGAATTTGTCTTGTCGCTATTTGGGGGTTGAGTGTGGATGGCTAGATCATCCAGAAGATTGCTCAGACAGTGGCTCTCTAAAGGAAATGAAATTGGCTTACATTTATTTACTACTACATAGTACTAATCTCTGAGTTGCCACTAGCGCTGTAGATCTTTAGATAGCTTAGGCTGCGGATGTTATTGGGAGGCTCTTATATGTTGAGTGAGTCGCTCACTGGCCTGCATCATGGACAGATCATGTACTATATGGTGTGTCTGAAAAGATGGGATCAATGATTACTATGATATTCTGAGATGGCGAAGAATCTATTCGTTTTAACGGTTCCTCTTATTAACTAATATTATATTGAAGATTATATATATCTAAATAGTTGCATTCGGTAAATGAGAAATGTATGTGCGCATGGTAAACTAGGTTGTAGAGCCCTAGGTGCATGACAAAATAGGTCCACGATTTATAGCCATGTCATCTCGGCATCCCATCCCTAACTGAGACCGATCAAGGCCTTTTCAAATGCCCTATGCTTTACTATTTATGTGGATATACTTGTTATGGATGGTCGATACAATAGGTTGGCACCGCACTTTGAGTTGAAGAGCGCAAGAGACGTATTCGTGATCTACAATTCAGGCTTCATAGGTGAACGGTATGCCATGGATACACTCGCAACAGACTTACAGTCGGAAAACCAGCGCTTTGTACTCAAGACACCAGATCAAGGTATAGCTTGACGTGTACAGATAGTTACCCCGGACCCCGGAATGCAGCCTTGTTACTACCAGCAACTACCTCAACTTTCATCAGAGATCAGGATAGAGATACTATAAGTGAAGTATAAACCTCGTCGCTTTCATCCATTACAGGATTTTTGGAACACTCGCGATTATCTTTGGGATTTTTGGATTGCTGGTGTCACTGTTGTCGGTCAGGCCGATTTCGGCGTTTAGATGTCTCTCAAGGGGAGTTTGAAGCCAATGCTGTCTATTTTCAACCTGTCGATCTACTGCAAGAGCCTCACTTGGAGAGTGTACAGCTGCTCCCACGTCTAGGTACAACATAGGTCCAACATATGTTGTAAAGCGAGTGCTGACATCAACCAGCGCGTCATTGGTGCAGGTGGAGTCCGATGGCCGGGGAGAAACATTCCTTCTCCGACGTGACCGAAAGTAGTCGACCTTTTAATCGCTGCCCCCCCTTCTCCAGACTTTCAATCCAATTGCTTCTTGGTGGTCTTTGGGATCAATTACTTCATAATGCTTCCTCAGACTCGGGCACGCATGCCCGCTCTCCGGAGCTTGTCCAGGTCCAACGTCACCGTGTGAGTCAATCTATCGACCCGAAATACGTCAATTACTTTCCCAAATCACTAACGCGTCGGTTCTCTGCAGTCGGACTCTCTCAACCACCCTCCCCCGCTTCCAGAATGAAGACAAGGCCCTCAACAAGGTCTCACGCACCATCACTCAGCCCAAGGCACAGGGTGCTTCTCAGGCCATGCTGTACGCCGTGGGTCTGAAGGAGGAAGACATGAACAAGGCTCAGGTCGGAATTTCATCGGTCTGGTTCAATGGTAACCCGTGCAACATGCATTTGCTGGACCTGAACAACAAGGTCCGTCAGGGTGTACAGGATCAAGGCTTGATCGGCTTCCAGTTCAACACCGTCGGTGTCAGTGATGCCATCAGTATGGGTACCACCGGTATGCGCTACTCTCTGCAGAGTCGTGACCTGATTGCCGACTCCGTTGAGACCGTGATGGGAGGACAGTGGTACGATGCCAACATCAGTATTCCCGGTTGCGATAAGAACATGCCCGGTGTGCTGATGGCCATGGGCCGTGTCAACCGCCCTAGTTTGATGGTCTACGGAGGAACCATCAAGCCAGGCTGCGCCGCTACCCAGAACAACGCCGATATCGATATCGTTTCCGCTTTCCAGGCCTACGGTCAATTCATCACCAAGGAGATCACCGAGCCCCAGCGCTTTGACGTCATCCGCCACGCCTGTCCCGGCGAGGGTGCCTGTGGTGGTATGTATACCGCAAACACCATGGCTTCCGCCATTGAGACCATGGGTATGACCCTTCCGGGCTCCTCCTCCAACCCCGCCAACTCCCAGGCCAAGTACCTGGAGTGTCTTGCGGCCGGTGGAGCCATCAAGAAGCTGCTCGCTGAGGATATCCGTCCCCGTGACATTCTTACTCGCCAGGCATTCGAGAACGCCATGGTTGTTGTCAACATCACCGGTGGCTCGACCAACGCTGTGCTGCACTTGATTGCTATTGCCGACTCTGTTGGCATCAAGCTCACCATTGATGACTTCCAGTCCGTCTCCGATCGTATTCCTTTCTTGGCGGATCTCAAGCCCTCCGGAAAGTACGTGATGGCCGATCTCCACGCTATCGGTGGTACCCCCGCCCTTCTCAAGATGCTGCTGAAGGAGGGACTCATTGATGGCTCTGGTATCACTGTTACCGGTGAGACCTTGGCCCAGAACTTGGAGAAGGTCCCCGATTTCCCAGATGATCAAAAGATCATTCGTCCCTTCTCCAACCCCATCAAGGAGACTGGACACATTCAGATCCTTCGTGGCTCTCTTGCCCCCGGTGGCAGTGTTGGCAAGATCACCGGTAAGGAGGGCATGTCCTTCACCGGAAAGGCCCGTGTGTTCGACAGCGAGGATGACTTCATTGCTGCCTTGGAGCGCAATGAAATCACCAAGGACGAGAAGATCGTTGTTGTCATCCGCTACTGCGGTCCCAAGGGTGGCCCTGGCATGCCTGGTATGTTTAACAAATCTACGTCGTTGATGGCGATGCTAACAATTTAACAGAAATGCTCAAGCCCTCCAGTGCCATCATGGGTGCCGGTCTCGGTAAAACCTGCGCTCTCATCACTGATGGTCGTTTCTCCGGTGGTTCCCACGGTTTCCTGATCGGTCACATTGTCCCTGAGGCTGCCGTCGGCGGTCCCATTGGTCTCGTCAACGATGGCGACATTATCACCATCGATGCGGACAAGCGCATCCTTGATGTTGAGCTCTCGGACGCTGAGTTCGCTGAGCGCAAGGAGAAGTGGGAAGCCCGCAAAGCTGCTGGTGACCTCCCCGAGACCGGTCTTACCATGCGCGGTACTCTGGGCAAATACGCCAGAACGGTCCGGGATGCCAGCCAAGGCTGTATCACTGATGCTGTAGAGTAAATCTTTCCTTGATTTCCTTCTTTTTGTTTGGGTCATGTCTGGAACACAAAAGCGATTCCCTGTTCTGGAACTTATATTTTATGATATCATTTTGAATAATATTTCTTTCTTGTTCATGTCTTTTATCTGCTCTGATGTAGTTGTAGGTCTTCCGGGGTTCAATTTGGGGATATTACACGTACTTTGACTTGATGTGACTCTCATCCAACTACTTTTATCCCGACTCTTCTAGCTACAGATGGAGAGTACTAAACACATGTTAGGGGGGCGGTCATGACAGTTCTCGGTCTCACTACAACGAGGATGACCACTTTCCCGGAAATCGGTATCACTTCCATCGCAGGGATACTCTAAAGGAAAAGAAAGATCGATCACCTCTACAACCAGAACAGGAGAAGGTAGCAGTTCGATCGAAAATGGTCGGGAAAAGGCTGCTCCCTGCGCGTCTATTGCGTGGATCTAATGATCTATACCATCGCAGAACAAGTAGGTGCAAAGTACATGCGGTCCACCTCTTGCTGAGCAAATGCCTCGCAGGTAGGTCGTATCTCATCGCACTTCTGACGTCGTGTGCGCCCATTGCTGAACATTCCTCCTGGCTTTACGTATAATTGGCCCGCTTGGTGTGTTCCCGTTCATGCATTTCCATCTAGAGTGTACTTCCTTTGACTCATTATAGCCTAACACCGAGAATGTGAGCAAAGTCTTCTCACATGCCGCGAAGGTCTCCGTCATGAGGCCGGGGTATATTGAATGATCATATAGATCGGAGCACCAAGCTATGGGGTCGGACTAACAGGTTCAACTGTTGTATTGAAGAAGAAGAAGCCAAGGATTACAGTTATCAGCATATATAAATAGAACCATGTGCCCATGGAATAAAGCAACTCCAACCCCAACTCCACACCGCAAAAGAAGCCACAGAGGTCACCTGCTGCCAATCCAGACTTGATCGCACCCCGTCGCATCCAACCTTTTGATATTTCCCCTACACCCTATTTTCGGGTATGCTCCCCGGCGCTTCCCAAATTATAGGACCGCCTTCCAGTTCCGTTGGCCCCCGAGGCGCCGAACGAGCATTCTGAGGAGGCTCATTCCAGCTCCAGTGGCCTTGCTGCGTGGTGGGCGATCCGGGACCCGAAGTCAGTTCCGTGCCGGGTGAAAAGGTGCGGAAGTTTGGATCAGGACTCGACACGGAGGTCACGTCGCTATGGGGTGGCCGCTGGGCTGTTGCAGCGGTACTCCCTCCTTCACTCTTTCCACCTTCGTAGTTAGAGCCTTGGTTGAAGAGTGCCCAGTGTGCGGTCCGCTTGGTGCGTCCATCTTCGGACGACATCCATTGCGAGTATACGCGGTTACGGCCGAGGACGAAAAAGAGCGCTATCAGGATGCCCACGAAGACGACGGCGGCAACGACGATGCCAGCAATGGCACCATTGCTGAGCCCACTGTGGCCGCCCGATGAGTCATGGTCACTCTCGTCTGGATTACTGCCCTCGCCTTCTGGGGGTGGAGATTCGCCGGGGAGGAGCATATAAGGGTAGCTGAGGGCTGCTTTGTATTGGGCTTCCCATGTTTGAGATGCATTCTGTGAATTACACCGTTAGCATTGACTGGATCTTCGCCCTCAGAATGGGTGAGTCGTACCGGATTAATGGCGCCAACCATGCCATTCTTCACGCATGAATCTATGGCTGTGCAATAGAAGAACGTGGGCTATCGCGGATTGTTAGTCTTGCTTTCCAGGGCATCTTCACTTCGCAGCTTGATCCATACCTCAGTATCATTAATTTTGAGGGACCAAGTTGGTGGCTGTGTTCAGATTAGCCACATGCATTTCCCACATCTTACATTTCAGGGTTCTACCCACCGATCCGACCAGGTTCCCATTTTCCTGCTGGAAATCTTCAAAGGGTGTAGACCAAAAGAACTCCCCACTTGCTGGAACGCAAGATGAAAGATAATCGGCCTGCAAGACGGAGTGGTTCGTTGGGTAGAATTCAAATGTCACCAAGTCGCCCACATTCGCCTTGATATTCGAGGGAGAAAATTGATGCGGGTCTGACTTATGTCCAACCTTGATCGTATGGGTCGCGACACCTGAGGAAGTTGCTGTGGATTCTGGATCCCCTACCGTGGCAGAGGGGATTGATTCCGAATATGCTGCTGCTGTGACGGTTGCCAGAGCCAGCCATGCCAGCAGTGGCCGAGCCAGTTGTGACACACGCATCATGCACCAGGGAGTGAGGGGTTAGGTCTCAACACACTACGGAGTATGCAGGGCACGATGGAGGTTCCAACCGAGGAGAAAAAGGTATTCGAGGAAGGGGAGCAAGATGTATCAGGGAAGACAAAGAGATTCAAAGACAAGATACGTCTCAGACAAGGCTGAGCATTGGAACAGAAATGATTTTGGGCCACTCCGCAATTAAAGAATGCTTTAGGCGCAGTATGTACTTCCCAGAGAGGCTAACAGGTTACAGGTCTAGTCTCCCAATTCGTTCTTTTTCCTGACGCTCAACTAGAGGCATGGTGCTGATTGGGGGCCGGAAATTCTACAGACACCCTGTTCTCAAGAAACTCGAGGCTTCTCTTAGATTGAGTTCTCGAAGGCTTTAGAACCCAAGATGAAATGCAGTGGTCTTTCATCGACACAGGACAAGCGATCAGTTGTTCATTTCATAAAGGATCTGAGACTGCCAAGATGTTCCCGACAAGCGTTGCTGCGGTCAGCAATGCCAAGCATCAAGCATCAGGCATCCTGTCAGGCCCCTCATCTTTGGCAGTACTTCGCACAAAGGGATGTTTCGAGGGATCTGACTTGAAAGAATGAATGAACTTGAAACATAAAATGCACAAAAGCTTGATCTATCCGATCCATCGTGCATGACTTACTGAATATCTCCTCTGATGATTTCCAATATGACGCATCTCGTGAACGTGTCGATACGAGATACACCTCTCGAGGTGCGCTGAGGCTCAGAGATCCGCATGGACCTTGTGGTGAACGCCATGGAGTCAAATTCCTTTTTCCCAGCCTTGTCGAAGATGTCTTCGCGAATCAGATTCAACGGGAGGGCTAATCTGGGCCCTTAGGGTTCGGCTTTCAATGCCTGTTTCAAATGGGTTTCCGTGTGATGTAGCTTCAATGCATGACCTCGCATGGCTTATTATGAAAAAGCAAAGGCTCCCTGGTCCCTGGTCGAACTAACTGCACAGCCATTCGTATTTCTGCGAGGATCTGGTGATCTGGAGTGGGATTTCGCTCTGTCCAGGTCTTGGGAGCTAACTTCGCTCTGGTTGCATAGGAAGGTCACGTAAGGTCCTGATCCGGGCACTATGGATTAGTTATCAGCCTCTGCAAAACCAAGTCGGGCATCACTGACACCAGATCCCAGAATGTACTACAATATCTACTACTCCGGACCTAGGTACTACGGGGTAGTGTTTACTTACCTATGACTATTCCTTTGATTAGGGCCTATCTCCGGATGAGGTTACGCAGTTCGAGCGGCAGATAACATTACCTGCGGCGAGTCAATATAGGAGAAAAAGTACAACGGGCTCGAATCTACCCCGGGCTTCCAACAGAGTAATGGCTCTTAATGAGATCTGCTATTCTGCTGGGATTGAGGGACTTTGGAGGACCGGCGGTTTGAGGTCAGGTCGATTGGGAAATGCGACGGTTGCCACCCTCCCACAATCCCTATGCGGGGGGGGAGCTCTGTTTTCTCTGTACTCGAGTACTTTTCGAGGTCATGATGTCAGACTGCCTCTTAGAAAGCAGCTGAGCAGCTCGTGTAAATAATCTATCAAAGTGGGAATTTGAGAATATCGTGAAGAACAAGATAGACTTGAGCAATTCTTCTTCACGCCAACGAGTCTTTGCTAGGCTCAGCAAGTGATCTCTAGATCTCATGATTTGAAATACACATCTATGAATCATTGTGTAGCGAAAAATATGCGATGCCACAGATTCTCAGGTAAAACCGCCATGCCAAGGCAGAGCTACACAGTCCGCATTTGATCGGTTGGATGCGTGAATGCTGAAGTTCCTGCCTGGTCTATTTCCTTGCAGCAAGGGGCGCTTTCACCTTAATGTCGAGATATGGTGGCTTTTAGGGTATCGGTGCAAGATTTGTTACCTATGTCGTCCTGTGATGACAATACCTAGGTGGTTTTTGAGCTGACATCAAGGGATAAACAATGGCGAGTAAGTCAACCCCAGATTGAAAAGGATCGGCTTCCAGAAAGACTGGGGAATCGACTGGCAAGGAGAAACTAAGCCAGCTCATTGGAATTCGTTCAAGTGAGTCAGTACAAAGGTATTTTGCGACCTGGACACAGACGCCTACAGCCCATAAGCGTATGAGGAAATATTTTGCATTGCGTTGCTAGGGGTAGACTACCAATTTACTATACAGAACTAGACAACGCCAGGATTGAGGTGATTAGAAAGGGAATTCGCTCGTAAGTAGACATGCAATCATCAACGGACGGAGCCGATACTCCAATCCGAGGGCTGAATCAGACGCCATGGGCTAAAGGTATCTGGTCATTCATCAAATCATCAAATATGGTGTCCGAGGCCTCTTCATCCCAGACAAATTTGCCGAAGGCCACCAAAGCATGGAAAATTTCTTTGCCGGTCGGAACGATGTGCTCAGAAGGCAGGAGAAATCCGTAACTCCCACGATCGCGGAGTTTGATCTGGTAGGAGAACCTGGCGTGAAGCTTTTGATAGAACCAATCCAAAGCACTGCCGCCCGCGGTCATTCCGGCGGCATTGTTCGTCAGGATCCCCTCGCAGGCTGAGGTCACGTCATATGACTCGTGCGAGGTTTGGCGGATTGCCTTGGCGAGACCCAGGGCTAACTCCTCCAAACTCTCGAGCGTAGGAGGCACGGACGAGCATGTGTAGGAGTATGGGTATAGGATCTGCTGGGAGTAGGAGTGTAAATCGACAAATCCGACAATCTCCGCACGGCCCTGAGCGGTTTCATTCTGCGCCCACTGGGCCAGGCGTTGTGACTCGAGTGCTTCGAATGGTTCTGCACCGGCGTAATTCTCTGAGCACGGATTCGAGCGAGTCGATTCACCATCCCATTCGTAGTCCCAGGAGCGATCGAGATCCACTCCCGGACAGAGTGGAAGACCTGTTGGCTGTCGGTTCTTGCGCCATAAACGGTCGGATTCCCACGAGTAGACATACCCGTCAGGGTTCAGGGTTGGTATTAACACCCAGTCATACTCGCGCAGCAACCGGGTCACGGTGGACGAATAGCCGTAATGGGTGATCAGACTGTATGCGACATATGTTACCGTTGAAGTACTGATCCATTCCCTGGCATGAGAGCCACCAACAATCACGATGGTCTTGCGAGGGCTCGATGTGGACTCCGTGGGAGAAATGCCGAGTCGCAATGCTGGAATATCACGACTCTCGTAGGAAACTCCAACGCTAGTCATTTGCACGTGCGATGAGAACATGGACGCCATCAAGCGCATCCATTGCGTGATGACAGATAATGGCTGATATTCTTGGAAGAAAAGATCACCATTTGAAATCGTCTTCAGTGTGGATGGAGCTCCTGTACCAACGTCCTGGTTTTCACGGTGCTGTGAGGGGTAGGAAGCATAAATCTTGTCTGCGAGATTGTCCATGAAGGGAGTGTAAGAGGTGCGGAGGGTTGAAGGTAGTAGGTCCAACAAGGGAGGGATCTAATCACAAAATTAATGGGGCGGCCACCGAGCGATCGGAATCAAACGAACCATTTCATCGGCAAGTCTGATGTCCACGAAATTCGAAGTGATGGCCCAAATATCCAAAAACAGCACTTGTGAGGCGGTAGCCAAGGCTTCTGCCTCCTCCGGCTGGCGTAAGTGGAAGCGCAGCACGACATCACTGCCATATCGATTGTGAATGTTGGCCGGTGGTGAATGGTATTTGGAGCGCGTGTGGTCAATATGCCATATTGAACCAATGACCCAGTCCCGGAATCGAGTCCACGGGCGTGATTCGGAGTGGGTGAGATGGACAGGCTGCACCGGTGGACTGATGCTTGAACCAGCGGGGACAGCGGAGATCACAGGAAGAGAGGTCGATGCGACCAATAGAGGAAATAAACGCATGCTCTCTCTCTTTCTCTCCGTCTCTCTCTCTCTCTCTCTCTCTCTCTCTCTCTCTCTCTCTCTCTCTCGGTCGGTTGAAGAAGAGTTAAGAGTCACAGGCTCGCAGGTTCGCAGAGATGAGAACCTCGGAGAAGAGAAAGGACCAAGCGTCGGAATTGAATGGCAGAGTCGAAGGGGATCGAGTTGAGTTATGGGGGAGTTGGGAACGAAGAACTCTCATTGGCATCCGGAGAAAAGAAGATGACATGCAGAGTATCGCTCTACGTCAGTGGCCATGTACTTTTGGCTATGTCTCTCTACACAGTAATATACAGAAGTACACAGGTAGGTATGCAGTTCAGATCTTTCTTCAATTTTGTATACTCTCATCTCAAATCACTAGACAGAACCTCAATCTCCAGCTTCTATCATCATCCCCTCTCCTCCGTATAGTTAAACCCGGTCAATTACCCGACGCTCAGGTCGCTCGCCAACTTGTCTGCCTTGCCCCTCTGGTCATTTTTGATTCTTCAATTCTCCCTCTTGACTCGAATCTCAGGCGATATTTTGTAAAAGCGAAAGAGAAAGAAGATCTCTCGGAGTGACAAAAACAGAAGGGTGGCAGAAACAGGAAATCTAGAACGTCCCTTTCCCGCGTTCCCCTTTTTGCGAGGGCTGACCTCCTCTCTCTCCACCATCCCACCGCATTTGACGGCCATGTCTTTCCTCATCTACAACTAATGGGATCTCTCACTTCTTTCATGGATTGTTAGCTCGGCTCTGTTGCGCTCTGTCCATCATGCATTGGAAAGGACTTCGTTTAGTGGCCGATGGCAAGAGACAGAGCACCATTGAGCCCCAAGCCCAATCCCGTCGCAGTGAACACCTTCCTCGTCCGTATCCTCCGGCCGAACCCAGACTTTCCGAGTCAATTCCTCGCTCGCCTGGTCTATCAGAGACAGGGAATGCAACTGGACTGCAGACACCGGACAAGGGGTCAGATGGCATAGCCCAGTTGGGCTTTGCAGAACCATCATCGGTGGATGCTCCCAGCTTACGCCACAAGCGATTCAGTTTCATGAGACTACGCCATGCATCTGACCCCCAACTGTCCAAGTCTTACGTCAAGGCGGGCCAGGAGACCCCTCCGGTTCCTTCCTTGCCGCGTGAGTATAACAATTGACTATCTGCATATTTGCTGGGATGAATTGGCTGACCGTGACCACTGGATGAAGCGCCCAAGATCATCACTACCGCCCCGACCAGTCAGGAACTCGATCAGCCCGTGAAACAACGATCCAAGCTCAGCTTTCGCCCGTCGTCACGAAAACAGTCCATGGAGGAGATGTCCCGAATATCGATGGAGCAACCTGCGAAGTCTCGCCGGAGAGGCCAAGGATCCACCGACTCCCAGGTTGCCGACTCAACTCTCGCTATGTCTCACGGTATTGCCGAAGAGCCGGGGCGCTTGTCGACCAACTCGCTTCGGGGTGGTAACCAGCCGCAACTGCCCAGCGACTCTCAGCGCTCGTCGGTGATCGATCCCCGATTCTCTGAATCCTCCCGATCAGACCAGAGCTCGGGTGACCAGACAGTGACCCGAATCGTTTCTCCCCGCGAGACACAGAATTCTACGGCCAAGCGATTCCGCATGCCACGCCTGAAGCGAACCCGGAGCCCTCTCTTTCCCCTACCGCCTAAAGTGTCGCAGCCTACTGCGGGTGTGGATAACCGTCAGAAGTTCCCCCCGGCAGAGACACCAAAATCCGAGAATTCAGATGGTCGTGACCAAGTTTCCCCACTCCCTTCACCGTCCCGTTCCACCGTGGGACTTGCGACCACCACTGTACCGCCGCTGTTCCGAAATGACTCCACGAATTCTGCTCGCTCCGTTCGGTCCAATCCTTCATTCAAAAACCGAGGACGTTCATCCACCATGGGATCGCTGGTCGAGAATCACGACGACTTATCGGTACCTCCATATCTGGCGTCTTCGGCTCGCACCTCAACCTCGACTAGTGGCCGCAAGAGCTTTAGTGATATGTTCAATATCACGCAGCGATTGAGGCAGAACTCTTCCCCGCCCGCCCCGCGACACGGTTCCCCCGCAATAGGGGGCGCATCGACCCCCACTTTGAAAACAGACCTACCAGCAATTCCGAAACGAGACGAAGACGACACTCCAGCTTCGTATCTGGAGCGTTTAGAGGGGGCTCTACCCCGCGGTATGATAGCGGGTGTTCTCGCACAGTCAGATGAGGAGTTCTTCAAAATCTGTTTGCGCAAATATATGAGAACCTTCTCTTACTTCGGCGACCCCATTGACATGTCAATCCGCAAGCTCTTGATGGAAGTCGAACTTCCAAAAGAAACACAGCAGATTGATCGTTTCGTGCAGGCTTTTGCTGATCGCTACCATGAATGTAATCCGGGCATCTTCATGGCCCCCGATAACGCATACTTTATTGCATTTTCTCTCTTGATCCTTCATACCGACGTCTTCAATAAAAACAACAAACGGAAGATGCAAAAGGCAGACTATATCAAAATCAGCCGCAGTGAGGGAATCTCGGAGGACATCCTTGAGTGTTTTTATGAGAACATCTCATACACTCCATTCATCCATGTCGAAGACGCCAATTTGCCGGAACGCCATTTGGCGAAGCCACGTCGCGCTCTTTTCAGGAGCACTAGCACTGAAAATTTCCCTCGGATTGCACGGGAGCCTGTCGATCCATACTCGCTTATTCTGGAAGGCAAATTGGGAACCCTACGCCCCAGCTTGAAGGATGTCATGAATCTAGATGATACATATAATCACTTTGGTACTGCTGGCCCACCAGACATGGATGCTCTTCACCAGGCATTTACCAAGTCTGGAATCCTACAGATCATTTCTCTGCGCTCTCGTCCTGATGCGTTCATGCCAGCGAGCTTGGACAGTCCCCTTGACTCAAACCCGGGCTTAGTGGATATCAAAGTCGCCAAGGTTGGCTTGCTTTGGCGGAAAGATCCAAAGAAAAAGAAAGCGAGGTCACCTTGGCAGGAATGGGGTGCGATCCTCACATTCTCTCAGCTCTACTTCTTCCGCAATGTGAACTGGGTACGCCAACTTATGGCACAATACGAGGCATATGTCAAGAATGGCCGTCGCGGAACTCTTGTTTTCAAACCACCACTGGCTGAGTTCAAGCCCGATAACATTGTGTCAACTGGTGACACGGTTGCCCTTGTGGACTCGAGCTACAAAAAGCACAAGCACGCATTCACATTTGTTCGGCACAATGCGATGGAGGAGATATTCCTTGCTGGCTCTGAGTCCGACATGAATGACTGGCTTGCACACCTAAATTATGCTGCGGCATTCAGAACCACTGGTGTGCGTACCAAGGGAATGATTGCCACCAACTATGAAGGACAACGATATCGCAAGAGCCAACGGTTGAGCTCGATGTCGTCACAGAAGTCTCATCAGTCGGCAGATATGGAGCCCCCTTCGCCAAGCATAGACACTGACATTGTTGCCGAGTTCGTCGCTGCGCGTCGCCAATTAATGAGCGAAAAGATCCGCGAAAGGAATGAAAAGCTTTTTGTGTCACAGAAGCAACTGGAAGACCTGTTGCAAAATGCTCGACACTTGCAGGTTCTCACCCCGGTCCATGCTCGGGCCCGCGAAAGCGTTATTTTAGCCGCAGGTCGATTGTCTGCCAAAATCAAATGGGTGAGACAAGATATTTGGCGCAGTAAATGTTACCGCCAGGTTCTTCTACGCGACTTGGGAGAAGACGACGAAGCAGTCGAAAGTAGGGTCGGGTCAGTTGCCGAGCCGGCACCATCGCAGTCTGATGGAACACACCTGGTCTCTCTCTCTGGGCCGTCTTTGGCATCAGAGCCTAGTGTGGAGAGAGCTGGTAGTATCGTGCAGACCGTCTCTAGCGTTGATACCCCTGATGCCAATGTGGCCTCACCTGATCAACCACCAGAGAATGGATTGCTGGTCCAACCCTCCAATGACGAACTCCGTCGTCCCAGTATTCCGGCATCAGTCACTTCGGCTGACATTTCTCGCATCGGCCGTCGGCGCTCCGCTGTGGCTGTCCCTCAACGTGCCAAATCATATTCACCCGATCCCACAACCATCAAACTCGAGCGTGAAGCCTCCGTTCTAAGCCGGGCCAGCCGATGGGATGGAGCTAGTCTGGCGTCTAGAACATCGAAGTTGACATCTCCTGTAAGCTTCGACGACGGTGAAGAGCGGGTTCTGAGGGAAGCCGGCTTGTTAGAATTGCCAGCCTCACCTTCAGGTCACAAGGACGAAGATATCGCGCCTGACGCAATCCCCGGAAAATCCTCCGAAGCCGAGATAACCTCAAGCGACAAAGGTGATAAAGGTGATAAACCGAGTCGTGTTCGTCGCAGCCTTCATCGCACACTTCGTGACTCACATGTTCATAAACACCATTCTCACTCAAAGAAGAAACGCGGTTCGATCTCCAGCAATGGGCAAGAAGAAGATGACCAAGTGTCTGGGGAGGGCGAGATTCTTCCTCGTAAGGCCCCCAGTTTCACTGTACATGGCAAAAAAGCATCCATCGTCACCTTCGGTTCTGAATGGCAAAACATGCCTCCGGAAGAGCGCCTCAAACTTCGCAAACCCACCCCGCATGAAGAGCCACGGGCATCAGAACCTGCGATTATCGGCAGCCGTGAGTCAATAATGACCGACCGCAGCCCTGAACGACCCCACTCGCTGCGCAGTACGAGCACCGCCACTGGGCTAAGCGTGCGCACCAACGACGATTGTGCTGAGTTCAAGGATGCCCAGGAAGAACAAGAGCAGCCAGAAGAAGATTTTGGGTGCCCAGCTTCCCCAGTCATCACTTCGCTTCCGGCTCTCAATACCAACCCTCTGGATGCTGAGCACCAGTCCTACTCCCCTTCGTCCACGACCTATAATGGCCATCTTTCAGCACCACGACATGATGGCTCCCCCTCCCCCTCTTCAACCTCTATCAATGAACGAATTATCGATACACCCTCCAGCGAAAATCTCCGTGAACAGGCCGTAGGTGCCTGATCAGCCATCACCTCTTCCTCCTATCGATCTCCGTTGTTTCTTTTTCTTTTTCTTTTTCTCTTCTGTAAATCCTACCTCTTCTGATCTTGATCTTCTGCTTGACGATTATTATACCCCCTTTCTCACATTTGCAACTCATTGTTTCTCTTCCCGTTGACTTCTTTCTTCTGCTCCTGCATTGACATACGGTGAACTGCGGTTTTGTGGTAGGTTTTCGGTTCGGTGTAGGTTTCGTGCATCTCTCTGCGTCTACTTCTGTGTCTATTATTCTGTTTCTGGCAAGTCTCTGCATTTTTGTCGGATTGTTGAACCAGACCTGTACTGCAGGCCACATGTGTGGGCGTGCTGTGATCTCTCATGGCCTTGCCATTTCTTTTCCATCAAGCTTTTCTTCAAGTGCAAGGGCTTTGCAATCACTGATAGACAAAAGCGAATTATGACAATGATTTGACCCATCGCTCTTCTACCTCCCTTCAATCTAAGATGCCTAGGTCTAAATGTAGCCAGTACCTCTTGGCCAACTGGTGAAACTGGAGACAAAATGTAGATATCGAGTTGGACTGAGCGGTGAACAGAGCGGTAGCTCAATAGAACCAATCACAGCTCTGAGCCACCCACCGACCCCAAACTCCGGACTAAAAACCCATTACGCCATCCAAGTAGCTTCCCCGTGAACATAGAGAAGGCTGCCTTCAACCCAACATCGACTTTCACCAATGGCACATTCAAAGCGCAATACCTCTCTTCCACACTTTACATCTTATGAGCGTGGTCTTCTGCGCTCAACGTGGGGCTCAAAACAGAGCGCAATCGGCCGCGACAGCTTCTTATCCTTTGGCTCATGTCGCCTATGTCTACAACCAGCGCGAGAACCCGTGGTCGCGTGTGCCACCAATGGAGATCTCTTCTGCCGTGAGTGTGCTATCAGCGATCTCCTCTCTCAGCGCCAGGAGATCAAACGACTTGAGAAAGAGCGTGATGAGGCGCGGAAACGCATTGCGGAGGACGAGGAGCGCTCACTCGCAGAGATGAAAGAAAGAGATCTCAGAGATTTTGAGCTTGTCTCTATGGGCTTGGAAAATAAGGGTGCGGCGGGTGTGGGGAACAAGCGCAAGGCTGAGGAGTCGGAGGCTTTGGAGAGGTTTAAGGCCAGGGAGGTTGAGATCAATGGGAAGAGAAAGAAGGTCTTTGAACTTGGGGAGGAGGAGATGGCGCGGGTTGCTGCAGATGAGAGGGAAAGGGTGAGGAAAGAGTTGAAGATAGAGAAGGTTTGTAGCTTGTCTATGAGCCAGAAGCTTGAGAGTTTCTGGGTCTCGGTGGGAGGTCCTTGGACTAACTTCTGATCTTTCCAGTCTGAATCCAGCAAATCCGCTCTACCGTCCTTCTGGGTCCCCTCGCTCACGCCAAATACCGATGCCAATGAAATCGCCGCCGACAAGGCTGTCAAGTTGACACCTATCTGCCCCGGCTCGACGGACGAGAGCAGACATACCTACTCACTCAAGTCACTTGTTGAGGTTCATTTCACAGAGGAGAAGGCTGCGGACGGGACTGTATCCAGGGTGTGCCCGAGTTGCAAGAAGAATTTGAGTAACGGACTCAAGGCGATGCGTATGTTGGCAGTCGATACAGAGATTGGATCTTGCTAATTATTGCCTACAGTCACAAAGCCCTGTGGCCATGTTATCTGCTCCCCATGCGTCACTAAATTCATGACCCCCCACGAACATCATGTCCCCGATCCACACACTTCGAAAGAGGAGCAGGAGAGAAATGCTGCCCTGCATGGCCAGGTTCTCTGCTACGTCTGTGAGACGGATATTACAGCAAAATCAACCTCAGGCGAAAATGGGAATGGGAATGGGACAAGCAAGAAATCCAAAAAGAAGGACAAGGAAGCTATCCAACCGGGTCTGGTGGAAATTTCCTCCGAGGGAACTGGGTTTGCCAGCAAAGGTGGTAATATGGGGAAGAAGAACGGAGTTGCCTTCCAATGTTGAGCAACTCATCAGCAATTATGAAAAAGACACCACTTTGGATTGTGTGTACGATAAAAATATCCTGATACTGCCGCCCGGAGCGGTCATGAACGCCCGAACCATGCAAATACAATATTCTAGATATACAGTGAAGCTATGCGAGAAGGTCGATAAAGAAGTTCGGTCCCTGATTGCAGCCTCAAATTCACGCGCGCTTCTTAGCGTTGTTGAACTCACGCACGGTGACCTGGCAAGCCACCTCCTGGCACAAACGGCGGCGACGGCTGGGGTCCAGTTTAGAGCCAAACTCCAGACCCGAGGCACGCTCCACAGCCTCCAGAGGAACCTCGAAGTCGGTCAGGCGCTTATCATTTGAAATGCGCGCATTGGGCAGAACGAAAGCGCCGAGCGCAACCTTGCTCGTGGGCGAGTTGGTTCCATCCTCCGCGTAGATGACTTTATAGAAATGAGTCGGCACCGCGACGTTAGGCGGAGTTCCAATCACTTCGTAGTTTACACGCCACTTTCCATCGGGGTCGCGGTGAGGCAAGTACAACGGGCCGGTCACGACGCGCACGGAGGGATACCGCTTCACGAGATCACGGCAGAAGGTTTCAAAGTGCGCCCAGTAGTCACGGTTGAACCCCTCTCCAACCTGGGGGCACATGTTGCTCAACGCGAACGTACCGTCCATTGCATCCTGCGACCACTTCGCATCGGCGGCGGGCACCTGATGTCCACGGTCGTAGCCTGAGCGGAAATAGTCTGACAGCTTCGCACGGAACATCGACGGGATGGTCATGTCCTCGACGAAGGTGCTCTTCTTCCGGTCGGCATTGTTCACGGCCAGGGATTCCGGTGTGATGTGTTCCGCGACCCAGGCTGGGTTCCGTGTGCGTCGGTCGTAGGCGCCATGCAACGGGAGGCTGGACAACTCGTCGGCGATCGGGCCCGGGAAGCCATACTGGAGAATTCCTGCGGGATCGACGGGGCCAGTGACTGCCTTCGCTGCCAAAGTCGGGGCTGGGATTGTTGAGGACAACTTCAGGTCGGGGGTTGTCGGTGTCGGTGTCGGCAGGCTCTGTTGCTGGGGTTTGGAAGGCTTGCCAGAGAAGAGCAGCGCCGTGACACCGGCTCCAGTGGCTGCGCTGGCAGCAGCGATGACAGCCAGAGTAGCTTTGGACATGGCTCCCCTGTTGTTGTGAAGAGTTGAGAGAAAAAGAAGTCGGAGAACAAAAAGACGGAGAGAGTCACGGGGCCAATCAGAGTTCCCCAACACTATGGCGATTGTGGGAGAATACAATGTCTTATTGCTTCTTGATCTTGCGAGTGTCTATAGCTGGGGGTTCCGATTATTCTTAGTTCTACATGGCTCTCTCTAGATCTCTCATCATGAACTATCAGATGCCAATCAAATGCCAATCTCTCGGGTGAAGATTCTCCTCTCTGGCCTACCGGATCAGCATCCTACCCTCCGTATACATTGTGTTGATGAGAGGTAATGAATTGTAAATGCTCAGACCTCCAAGAGTTATTTCGCTTCCTGGAGGTCTCTAGAGAACCTCAAAGAATCCCCTTTCGATTGGGGATAACTTCCTCTCCATTGGGCAACATCTCAGATCCCCAGCCCATGAGAGGGGAGGTGAGAACCTTGGGGACAGGGGAGATGCACTGGATGCATATAAAGCGCTCACAGACAGTTCGCTCTCAAAAAAGAAAATCAGTGTTGACCGCCCTTCTCCGGTGCCCATCGCCAATTACATCACCGTTTTTCCGTTTTCTTCAACCTCGCCATGGCTGCTAACGATGTCCGGGGTTGGGTGATGAGCGCCGTCTCAGGTGTCGGTAAGTGTCCGCCAGTCGTCTCTCTCACAATTGCTGATTGGAGTCAGCCTGCGTCCTCGGTTCGACTGTGATCTGTATCGATGTGGCGGTGCGAGTGCTTTCCCGTCGCAAGAGCTTCCAGATCGCCAACAGCAGCAACTTCCTGTCAGCGTCACTATGTCTAAGTGCGGGAGTGATGGTGAGTGGGTGCGTTCCATCGGACTCGACGCGTATACTAATCTCAAGCAGCTCTTCACTTCCTTATATAGCATGCTCCCCACCTCGAAAGAGTACCTAACGCGCGCCGGCTTCTCCCCCGCTGTATCTGCATATATTTTGATCGGCCTGTTCATCGCTGGCGTGGCAGGCATTCAGATAGTCTCTGGATTTGCACACCGATTCATCCCCTCCCATGTGGTCGACTGTGCTCATACTCATGATGGGTCGGAAAGTGATCCCGAGCGCGCTGAACCCCGGCCGGAACATAGTGCACACAATCCTTCCAATGGACATACCGAGAGAACACCGCTTTTGCGACCTACTCCGAACCTCTCCTTCAAATCAATGCCAGCAGTGGCTCAACGGAGTCAACATACTGAACCGGCGCCCAGACGGCGCGAAACAATGCGGGCGATGCTCACACGCCGCATCACTTCTTTCATGGGCGGCGTCAAACCCACCTGTGATGAGAACGGTCCATGCTTCGGAGTCTCTCAAACCTGTGGCCGCGAATGCACCAAAGTGCTGCCACCATCCACTCTCAATGACAACATGCGACCCAGCCTGCTGCATCGTGAAAGCCTCTCAGTGCCACTAGAGTCGGAGATTGCCCGCGCTGAGACCGACGTTGGCAATGGGCAAACGCCTGCCCCACCAAATGGAGGCTATTTCGACAATCTCTCTGCGCAACATCATATGCATCCCTGTGTAGCTTCATCCGCATCGTCCCAGGCGCTAGACTCCCATTCCGAGACTCATCATCACGACGAATATCACGAACACGGTGATGACATCAACTCCACCCGTCCCAAATCTGCCGCTGGGAACCCCCACCACCATCATGTCCCACAAAATGCATTCCTCTCCATTGGTCTCCAGACCTCACTTGCCATTGCTTTGCATAAACTTCCGGAGGGCTTCATTACATACGCTACCAATCACGCCAGTCCAACTCTCGGTCTAACGGTCTTCTTGGCATTGTTTATTCATAACATCGTGGAAGGCTTCGCCATGGCGCTTCCGCTCTACCTAGCTCTCAACTCCCGCTGGAAAGCCATGTTCTGGTCCAGCCTGCTAGGAGGCATCAGTCAGCCTGCCGGTGCTGGTCTGGCTGCGTTTTGGATTTGGAGCACTGGCCAACGTAGCAGCGACGATGTCACAGGCCCCTCGTGGGGTATATACGGAGGCATGTTTGCTGCCACCGCTGGAGTGATGACTTCCGTGGCACTACAATTGTTCAGTGAGGGTCTAGGCCTCACCCATCACCGTGCGATGGGCATCGGGTTCGCCGTAGCGGGCATGGGGTTAATGGGGCTCAGCTTTGCATTGACTGCTTGATGGGGATTCGAGTCCAATGTTCATTTCCTCTCATACATGGCGTTCGATGCTTTTTGGTCCCTTTTGGCATGCACATAAGTGGGTTTGTTTCTTTTTTGGGGTTGACTGCATCTGAAATGACTACAGAGTAGTCCTGCAGAAACTGGACGTCTTTATAAATATTTACCATCGAAAACACTGCTGCTGTATCACCCAGAAAGTGGATGCACAATTCTCTGTCATTGAGTCTACGTTTCTTCATAATGCATTAGATCTCTGTGTATTGTTACTGCCGATACATCAAAAAAAGAAAATTGCATTGCAGTTGAATTATACGAGAATGACATGCTCTCATGAGTAGCCTCCATAGACATGGTTTCTTTCGTGGAAACCATGTAGAGCATACAACGGGTTCACGGGGAAACAAGTCATGATGAGTTATATTGATCTCAATTTCTGATTTTGGCTTGATAATATTCCTCAATCGACATTTCTAAGAATAGATCAAAACATATTGATATCATGCAAAATAGATTGAACAAGTCATACTCAGGGGGTTACATATGCGTCAGTCTCAGATCCCAGTGCTAACGTGATGACGTCTGGCTTGCAATGACCACACCGAAAATGAGCGCAAACCATCACAGACATGGTCTATTCTCGATGACGCCGGTCCGACTCGAAGGCAGTAAACCCATCAATTCCATGTCCGTCTTTTCCACCGGTGCGGAAGAACTCGGTTACAACTCCGATGGCATAACATGTTGCTGCAGTCACAGTGCCTGCCATGAGCATTCTGCGACCTGTTTTGCGAAACGAAGACTCAGATCTTCTAGTTGATTCGGGCCTGGAGTCGAATGTTCCGGCTGTTGGGGGCTAAGTTGAGTTGTTAGGAAGCCACCTGAATAGACAGCCCTACTGTCTACTCACCTCAGTGGTGGGTGGTTTAAAGGCTCTGGGGTATGAGCTAGCAGAGTCTAATGAGTCATGGCGAAGATATTTGGCGCCATCTGCGTGGATTGATGGATCTTGGTCTGCTGTGGCTTCCAAGGGCGAATCTTGAGAGGGATCGCTCTGGATCTTGCGGAAAATGAGAATGTTGCCCCCGCCCGTTGCAATCTCGTACCCATCTTGCTGTATCTTCTCGAAGTAAGGGACAAACTTGGCAGGGTTGTGGAGTCGGGACAGAACTTCGTTTGGTCGAGCATCCTCATCGATACCAAAGAACGAATCTAACTGCGTTTCTGAAATCTGAGACGTGGCCGTATCAAAAGCTAGTATAAGGAATTTGGGAGGCAATTCATGTGTGCTCAATGGATGCTCTGTGCTCGCAATCGCTGGGTTTTCATGCTGCAAAATAGAATCACCGACACGATCCTCAACAGCATCAAACTCCAGAGGACGTGGCTTGATATTCAATTCCACAGCAACATAACGAGAGCGAATTTCATCTGCATCCAAGACCCCCAAGTCCTCGTTTTCGGGAAGATCTTGAGCACTCACAATCTCAGAGATGAACTTCGCCTCCAACTCATTCCCAGGTTTACAATCGACGGCAATCTTGGCCTCGGGGGGACCATCCATGCTAGATGACATCTCTGGCTGCGAAAGCTTTTCGGTGGCTGGGACTTTATTGCCCATATAAGTTGCCTCCAGCTCACTACCAGGAGGACAATCAATCGGTTTCTGCGCTTCAGTACCAGGAACTCCCTGGCTAGCGGACTCGACCAAGATCTGTGCCTCAATCTCGTTTCCTGGTGAGCACTCGAAAGTTCCCGAGGCGACAGCTTGGGTGGGCTCGGTGATGTTGTTTTGTGTAGGGCCATTTGCTTTGGTAACTGAGCTAGCAAATTCAGAAGAGAGCTTTGCATCGAGCTCGTTGCCAGGAGGGCAATCAACTGGAATATCCATTTGCTTATGCGGGCGCCGGGTCTCAAACTCAGACGGAGAGTTCTCTACAGAGCGGCTGGCAGGATAGGAGATGGATTTGGCCTCCAGCTCACTTCCTGGAGAGCACGCCACGTTGGTCCCGCTGCTCAACCCGGCATCCAAGTTCATTTTATTGGTAGTTTCATTGAGCTCGAATGTTTCCGGCCGAGGCTGCACTGAAGGAAGCGACTTAGAAACAAACGATGTTTCCACTTCGTTTCCAGGTGGACAATCGATATTGATATTAGGCTTGTGCTCAGTAGTCTGGGGAATTTGCGTCCCGGGACGCGTCTCCTGGGGCGTGATAGGAGATGAGCTGAAAATTGTCTCTAGTTCGCTGCCTGGGGGACAGTCAATCGATGATTGTGAGCTCAACGGAGCTACAGGACCCGGCTCTGTGCTTCCCAGCTGACATTTTCCATTCTCGGTCAAGCTGGGATTCGAGGCAAAGTTTGCCTCGACTTCGGTTCCTGGAGGGCAGTCCATTGTCTTTTGAGAGTTGACTTCTCCTTCAGAAATTGTTGATGCAGATCCCGGGAGAGGTGGGATCGGTGCCATACGTCCACTGATAGGGTCGTACTGGAGTCCAACATGATTGAGGTCACTTTTTGTTTCGCGTTTGTCTGCTCTTGCAGATCTGATGTTAGCCGATGCTTTACTCCTGCAGAATGATTGTAAAAATCCGTTCCGTGAAGTATCGTAGTTACCAAATTTGTTTGAAGGATCCAACCTTCGCCCAAATAAGGCGCTGTAAGGGTCTGCCTCGATGTACTTTCTCAACAAGTCCATGTGCTTTTGCAAGTGTCCCGAATCTGTGTTCCAGGGCTTCTTCTCTAGGCCGGTATAGATATTTGAGAAGGTAGACTGGGAGCGCCAGACTGCCCTACTCCGGCTTGAGGCTGTAGGCTTGGAAGTAGCAGCAATATCATGTTGAGTCTCGTACTTTCGTTGATTGCATATGGGATGTCGCTTATCTTTATAAAATTGGGATGTGCGCTCTGTATTCTTGCCCTGGCTATCTCGCGCACATCGCCACATACGCCGGCTTTGCGAGATATGCATGGCCACCAATTGGGCAAATGGCGAGCGAATGGCCCGGGGATTTGACGTCCTGATTGACATTGCAGCTGAGGAACTCATGGTTGTTCCTGGAGCTTGTACGTGAGTGAAGATATTGACCAATGCACAAGCAATTGATCTTGACGTTATCAAAGGCCTGATGCTCGCAGGGTGATGCCGCCTAGTCAACGCTTACTGTCGGCTCCACTTACGGGGTCCAGTGATAAGAGAGTGTTGAGATTGGCCAAGTTGGCCTTGTGTGAAGCTTTGCAGGCGAAACTGATTTCAATATGACCATAACACCAAGGGCTATATGGACATCGAGCAATAAAAGAAGGGAAGAGTGATGAACTACGAGGACCAGAGGACTCCGGATCGTCATGGTACAGCCAATCACTAGGGGTTTCCCCGCAAAGTCCTGTCAGCATTGACGTCACAGATGTACATTCCTTGCACTAGAAGTACAACATACAACATACAACATACAACATATGTACCAAGTTATAGAGTTTAGCATACGGAGTGAGGAGTACAGGGAACAGAGTGATAGAGTCGATGGCGAGTCGGGCTTGTAGTTCAAGAGTAGCCATTCAATCAAAATACACTTGTGCGTGGGCTGGGAACCTACATGATACCAATGATCTTCGCGACTTGATTTGGTTTGAATTGACTGGAACTCCTCATCAATGTGCTCATGCCTGCAAAGCGCAGGTAGGGCGTTGGCATGTCCAGTGGGCAACCCCAGGAATATGCTCACAGTGGCAAATGTACACCTAGCTCAAAAGGCTGCTCCAAGAGTGTCAATCAGATAGGAGTACCTTTTGCGAGACTACCAAAAGGAGTAGGTTCCGAGTGATGAATGTAAGAGGTAGTTACGAGAAAGGACGACATAGGAAAGAAACTAGCGAAATATAAAAAAGAAAAGAGTAGACATAGCATGTCCTGGTTTCGATCCAGGGACCTCCGGGTTATGAGCCCGGCGCTCTTCCCCTGAGCTAACATGCTGGGTGGTTGAATTACCGGGCAGTTTTTCAATCTATATGGACTTATTGCCTGCCTTCAAAATGGTATGATTTGCCTATCTTTTCTAATCTAGATTTAGCCATCTATGTATGACCTATCCTACTAGAATTCCTTACTCGTGTACGTACAAAAATATCTGGGACATATCCATATGGGTACGATTTTGTGGGGGGAGGGAGGGCTATGTCTTCTGTTGTGACTTTGATATTTTATCTGAAGGTACAGGGGGGCTGTTATAGATGATCATTTTAGGTATGTACATGTAGTTTGCCGCCTGCTAGGAGGAACCCGCTCCAGGGATGTACTCAATTGCCTACATGTAGGTAGATGTACTTAAGCTGATCCTGCGGAGAGCATAGGGTAATAAGAACTTTGAACCTGTGCCCTAGTTATGTTGTGAATTATATAGTG
Source organism: Penicillium crystallinum (assembly GCA_027569675.1). Lineage (NCBI taxonomy): Eukaryota > Fungi > Ascomycota > Eurotiomycetes > Eurotiales > Aspergillaceae > Penicillium > Penicillium crystallinum. The sequence goes on along the minus strand of JAPDKR010000038.1, from coordinate 182,115 downwards.
TGATCATCCCAGCATCTATCTTTGCCGTACAGAGTATCCCCACTATGTTCACAAAGGGGCGCTATGAAGGAAATAATGGAGAGGGGGGAAAAAAGAATACGAAAAAAGAAAAGAAATGCACATATGAGGACGTGTGAACATAGCATGTCCTGGTTTCGATCCAGGGACCTCCGGGTTATGAGCCCGGCGCTCTTCCCCTGAGCTAACATGCTGATTGGTTGAATTTAGCCGAGCTAAGAAGAACTACAAGCTCAAGCACATCACTGGAAGTAGCAATAAAGAAAAACATCCAAAAAAAAGGAATTGAAAGCGATGCTTAGCATGTCCTGGTTTCGATCCAGGGACCTCCGGGTTATGAGCCCGGCGCTCTTCCCCTGAGCTAACATGCTGGGTCAGTGGCGTTTGGCTAGCAAATATTGATCCAGCCCTCTGTGGTCTAGCATACATTACGGGATAAATGGGAGTTCAATCAACGGATGTTTTATAGTTTACTGATGGTTGAGGTAGATATACGTTGTTTGAAACTACCTTGGTTTTGAAAATGAGGTTGTTTTCAATCCCGAGGTTCATGTTGGGTTGATTTTTAGCTGGATGTTCCAACCTGATGGAAGGTTGTTTTTAACTCTATAAAAAATTAAAAATACAGCTGTATGGGTTGCATATCGGTATCGGTATTTGTATCGGCACCGCCACCTCAACTTTGGGGGGGTCATGGGTCCTTATGTAGGAATATAGGGAAGAGGAAAAGACCAAAAAACAAAAAGAATAGACATAGCATGTCCTGGTTTCGATCCAGGGACCTCCGGGTTATGAGCCCGGCGCTCTTCCCCTGAGCTAACATGCTGGGTAGTTGCAAAGCGGCAGTGATTTTGTTCCTATCAACTCTGCGAATATATGTGTAATGGGAAAAATGGAAAACAAAAAGATAGAAGACATAGCATGTCCTGGTTTCGATCCAGGGACCTCCGGGTTATGAGCCCGGCGCTCTTCCCCTGAGCTAACATGCTGGGTTGATGCAAAAATCTTGTTTATTTAAAACTATCAACTTAACTTGAACCAAGTTCGTCCAGAGCCTCTTCGCTCGATGAGTGAGACGTTAGCAGATGCGTTGTACTGTATTCCTATACTGCAAGGGTCATCGTCCTTTACGGTCTCTGGTCTGCAGCTCCGGATACGATGTTTCACGAACGCTTCAAGAGAGAAAATCGGAATAGAACAGAGGCTTCGTCGGTGACATCATCTCAAAAAGCCATTGTAGGGTGAACTGGTATGGTACTCTGGGATTTCTCTGGGATTTCTCTGTGAGCGAGGAACTTGCGTTCCGCTGTTTTCTCCTTCGTGGGGGAGTGGCCTCGGTGGTGGGTTGGATGTCGTCTCGTGTTGCAGAACACGTGTATGTGAGGACATCTTCGACTGTTGTCAAATTGGGGCATTGGTGAGGATTGTTCAATAATTTCAGTGTCCTTTCCTCTTTTTTCGCTCTCCATATTAGCACATATATATCTATGTGTGGAAGTTTTTGGCATGTCAACGTGGTGGCAGTCGCTTTGTTAGCTCGATGGCGGTAGGTCTCGGCGTGAGAGGGTCATTGTATTGAGTGGGCGTACGCTGCGTTTCACCTTGGGTTATTATGTTTCGTGTGTGGGCTTGTCGTTGGCATGGTTGGCGAAGGTTCATACGATATGTTGGGGCACACCTATGTATTGACCATATGTGTACATGAGTTGGAGAAGGCGTGGATGTTCCCGCTACGCACATGTATATATATATATTTATCACAAATATTTACACCAAGGTAGAATCCATCTCAACACCCCCACCCGCGCCAAAGAACTCGAACACGAGGAGAAGCACACCAACTTCAATAGCAAGAAACCCCAACACAAGAGGAATGCATAACCTCCACCGACTCACACCATAGAGTGTTCGGTAAATCGAGTGTGGGGTAAGTCGTTATCGATTAGAAATCCCCACAGAAACCCCAGGGGGCCAAATTGAAGGTCTCAACAATTCCCCGCTGATTTCCCTGTGACTCAAGTCTTACAAAAATGTCGAAGCCAGCACGTATCCCCGTCCGCACCCAGGGCGCACCGCTCCCACCCCCATTCCTATCGCAAGGTCTGGTTGTTGGTGACGTAGTCTACTGCTCTGGCCAGTTGGGCGCAGACCCGACCACCGGTGAACTCGTGAAGGGGAGCATCCAGGACCGAACAGTAAGAAGAGATGCATCTGATCCATGACATATCTGTTGACACAGGGACCACACAGCGACAAATCCTGAACAACCTCAATGCTGTTCTGGAGGCCGGCGGATCGAGTATCCGCGACGCCATCAAGATCAACATCTTCCTCACTGACATGGCCGATTTCCCCGCCGTGAACGAGGTCTACGATACTTTCTTCTCAGACCCAAAGCCGGTATGTAATCCACGAGGGATAGAAAGGCTGGATGCCAATGGAAAATATGATCCATTTTGGATTTCATATCTTCTGCTCTATGTCTCAAATGCGAATTGCTCACTAACGTCGGGATTGGCCCTTCTAGGTGCGGACTTGCATCTGCGTCAAGTCTCTCCCCAAGGGAACGGACGTCGAAATCGAGGCATCTGGACTGGTTACAAAGAGTGGCAATGGACGTAGTTCTAGACTCTGAAGTGGACTGCAAGGAGGAAGATGACGTGGAGACTGAGTACGTTGTAAGGCAGAACAACTCCACCCGAATTTCGCTTTTTGGATGAACTCTACCCTCGAGTGTGTGCGAGTAGCAATCACATCACATGATGTGTAATTTACAGATTGGAAATATTACATCGATAGAGACCTTGAATATGCGTAACCTGTGTACGATGCTTTTCAATAAATACACAATGAAACCAAGGATGAAGAGTGGAGACGGAAGCTATAATGTTCAGGAACAGGAATAGCGTTGACACGGGTCCTTGGTACGCTTGATGAGCCCCTGGAAGTATATTTGTGTACGGAGTATAACATACGGAGCACGAAGTACATATCCCGTATCTACGAATGTTGTATTCCGTATATCCTGGTGAATATGCACTCCGTACGTGTCGACAATGGCACAAGAGACAGGGATGTGCCTCTAAGAGCGTTGAGTATTCTACTGTATCCATATGTTCCTGAAAAGAGTCAAAATATCGCGCTGCACTGAGATTCCTAGACAAAGAGAACGCGGCTGAGCCTGCTATATTTAAATAATCCCAGGGCCTCGCATAAGCTTCGATGCTCAATTCTTTGTCCCAGTGGCCACAAGGCTTCTCAAATTTGGGATCCTGTGCAGCATGCAGCCACATCCCCTCCATTCGGTAACTTCGAACCAGAGCTGACATGTAATGAGTGGAAAAAAAAGGGGAGAGATACCCAGGGAGTGTACGGAGTACTCCGTACTCCGTACCTAATGATAGAAGTTTTTTTTTTTTTTTTTTGCTTTGGCTTAGTTCGTATCAATTCGGCAGTAGACGGTACAGTCCCCATCGGTTCAAGAATGCCAGACATCTGAAAATGACGACAGGAATGAGGGGAAAGCTTAGCTGCCAATTCCTCCATTCCGATCGGGAGCACGTGGTGTATTTGAATCTGTTGACGGACTGACGGGCTACTGTACAGAGTACATTGCCATCAGCCCTATATTTACAACATAGGAGCTAGCGGTGGAATAAACTATTAGCAGGTGTTCGTACTAGTAGTTATTAATATATCGTGCTGGAGACGACTTAAATTAAGATGTGAAACATTCTTGGTATCGGCTTCGATACCCTCAGAAGCCAGGGCTGCCTACTACGTACAGCGCAGGTACTTCCACAAGGTGAACTAGCAGAGATGTGACCTCGATCAATTGTCACCAGTAACTTTTGCAGCCATACCAACCTGGGAGGGGTTGAGTATCACAGCACGATTCCACGGCTAGTACCCATGGCTTGTCTGTTTGACCGACTCGTGCAACAGTGCACTTTGATCTCTTTGAATATCTTGAGCCGGAAGGAGCGAAGTGCAGGAAGCCATGTAGGATAAGGGGTGTGGTAAAGGAAGAGCCACGCACCTGGGCAGTTGGGGACACGGCCAGGAACCCGCGTGTGGAACTGGCCCACTTAGTGGACGCCTCCCCGGGCTAGACCTGACGGACTGAACTTTGCTGTGAAAAGGTCTGGATGTTGTATTGGGATGCGCGGCTTGGCTTGTTTCTTTCGTCAATGGCCTCCGGGGCTATTGGGGCTATTGGGGCTATTGATCGACGCGAAATGAACAACGCTTCCCAGATTGATGCTTAAGGGTTTCCAATGTGTACGGAGTACGGTTCAACTATACCTTAAGTAGAATGCAAAATTGTAATATGATATACGCATGACATTCCATTCGGACATTATCTTTATGACTTACATCCCGTCAAATCGACTGATGTGGTATACAAGTGATCAGTGCCTCAAGATCCGAATCGATTGACAATCTCATCGTGCTTTCCGAGGATCGTCGATCCTGACAGTCGCAATGGCCAGCAGATACGGAGTATTTTACATCGGGATCGTTGCATAACCCGAAAAAAAAAAGTTGCAAAGATGGTCCGAGTCCTCCGGTCCAACGGTCACAATATGATATACCGAATATCGAGAAATGCAGGAAGTGCGAGTACAGATCACAGGACTGAGATTTCTGTACGGAGTACGAGATACGGGGGAGCGATGCTTATTCTATCCCTGATGCATTCTCCCGGCTTGCTGCATGGTTCATTGCCGGTTTGACTGTGCCTAGAGTTGATGTTAGCTTCGCTCGACGGTTTCAGCTGCGGCTTCCATTGCTACACAAGTACCCTTAGCAGAAGAACTACCTAAATTATCTGATGTACCTCAGTAGGCTGGAGGGGAGACATTGACCAGATGTCACCAGATACAGACCTGGTACCTAGTCCGTGTCCAACTCATACTCCCTACAAAGTACCTGCATGTACAACATACTCCTTAGGTACGGAGTACACAGATGGAAATTGGGTGCTCAGGGGCAAGTGCGTGGCCCCAACCCACGCACCTGCCAAAACGCCCGGGCCATGTCGTAAAATACACTAACATCTGTAAATAACAGTAAATTACCCTTGTTGACGCTGCCACAACGTGTCCCGCCCCCCCCATTCCACCTTCCCCCCCCCCTAAGATGTGATACTCTCTTCTTCTCTGATCCTCGACTTCATTCACTCATTATTCACTCCTTTATTTCTCTCCCTTGTCTGCTTTGCTGTGTTCGCCTGTTGACCAAGTTCGACGGCGCTTTCGACCAGGGCCCAACTCCCCTTGCATCGGTCGCCCGCATCGCCCGTTTTCCCTTTCTTTGATCCCCGTTGCCCAGGTTCTACAGAAAGTCGTCGCTCGCTCCTTACAGCTTTCCCAAGCCCACACTCGCTTTTTACCTTTTGGGGATCATTTCAGATTTATTGAAATCCCCCTTTCCATTCGTTTATCATCGAAATTATTGCGCCCATTGAGTCCCTCATCGGTTGCCATCGAGACGGTTGGATAATCTTGATAATCATCGTGTTGCGATTCTGAGGATAGCATCATTGTCGGAAGGCTGGTCATATTGGAAACTCGAATAATTCAGACGACATATCTCTTGTCACACCCTTCGTGTTTTTTTCTTCCTTCCATGAGGTGTTGACGGACGGTATTCATCGCATTTTGTACACTGACCTTGGAATTGCTCTGAGCCATCACGTACAGAATCGTCCAAAATGCGACCTAATGCAATCTCGGTACTTGCAGCCTTTCTCGCTGCAGGCGCCATCGAGCTTGTTGTAGCCCAGGATGCTCCTGAGGCACATGTGGAGCGCCCGCGCTGGTACTTCCCACGGGACATCAAGCGTACCATTCGCAACAATGCCGCCCGAAATGCTGATCTCGACCCTGCCTCGCTCATCAACAGCGTCCTCACCGAAGTTGCCTCCACCAAGGACTCTTCCGCCCAACCAGCGGCTACCCCAACCCCCGAGAGCTCTGCTGTTGCTCAACCCTCGAAGGGACAAGAAGTAGTTGTTGTGACTATCTCGATCGACCCTAAGAATCCCGAGATCACCCACCGCATTACTGGCACTACAACTCTTGGTGGCGAGCCGACTGCTACCACAACCACGACTACCCAGAAGACTGAAGGTTCGAGCACGGAGAATACCACCCAGAAGAACTCCGAGGCCCCTTCTGCCGACGCGGGAACCACGAGCAAGGAGGGATCGGTCGTGGATAAGTCCGTCAAGGCGTCCACCACCCCTTCTTCGACTCCGACGCCTAGCGACAGTCTCCTTGACGACGTGGAATCGGGCCTGAGCGGCATTTTGGGGCTCGACTCGACTGCCAGCGCTCCATCTTCGAATACCATCGCTCCATCTTCGACTACTAGCGCTCCGTCTTCGACTACCCCAGGCGTGACCACCACTGATTCATCGGCTAAAGCGTCTACGCCTGCGTCTAGTACAACCACCGACGGTCCCCTTGGTGAACTCGGATCGGGCTTGAGCAAACTTTTCCACGATCCAACCACGAACAGCTCCTTCTCTGCGACACCCACTTTTTCAAGTGTCAACAAGATCAGCAGCCCAAGTGCAACCGCGACAAGCTCGGGATCAGATCTCCTTGACCTTTTGGGCCTGGGTGATAAGTCTTCCACGGGAAATAGCACCAGTTCTACCGCGTCGTCGGACATCCATAGTCTGCCTACCATCCCGGTCAGCGTTCCTGCTTCCGGTATCAGCTCGCCCTCCGCAACACCCACCCCTACTGGATCTTCTACATCTGATGATTTCCTCGGTGGCATTGCGTCTGGTGTGGATTCTATGTTGGATGGTCTCACCTCGGGAACTGGTAGTACCGCTTTGATCCCGACCGCGACAATGCCCAATGGTAGCCTCTTGCCGTCCAAATCAACTGGTATCATTCCTGACATGAGTCAGGGTACTCACACTGGTGTTATCCCCACCCCCACCAACTCTATTGGATCCATTCCTGTACCGCATTCGCCCGGTTCGGAATCTACTTCAACTACTGGATCTGGCTCTGTCTCCGGCTCAGCCATCGCTTCGGTTCCTCTCTCGGACTCTACCACTACTGCATCTGTCCCCGTCAGTAGCTCCCACGACACTCCGAAGGTTCCCACACCCACTTCCCGCTCATCGTCAATTCCTCTTCCTGTGCCGACGTCAACCACCGAAACAAGCACGACGAACACCGATGTGGAGCCTCAGACTACCCCAATCGAGACGCCTACGCCTTCTACCTCCAACGACAATGACTGGATGCCATCAACCATCCTCATCATGCCAACCGCTACCACCACTGAGAGCGTTACCTCTGGGGAGACCGAGAAACCTAAGCCAACGTCGCTCCCCGGCTCCATCACTCCATCGAACGACGCCACCGAGGCCCCATCTGACTCAATTTTGCTCCAGCTTGGATTCAACAACCAGTTGCCTTGGTCATTTGTGGCGACTACCCCATTATCGTCGTCGCAGATCTTCAACTACACCCCTCAGGCCATTGGAAATGCCCTGCCGACCCTTTCTGCCGAGGAAAGCCCTGTGATGTTTGCTCTTGAGCCTTACTACAATTGGCAATCTACCGGCTACAACGCTACACTTGCTATCTTCTATTTCCCTCGCAATAAGGTCGATGCCCTGAAGGCTCTGAAGGTGAACCCCAACTCTGCTCTTTACCACCAATCCAGCGAGTCTATCCAGTCTCTGATGGCCATGGTTGACCCAACTATTCCCCTGGAGTTCTCTGGAAACTACCCCAGTGGTGACAGTGACTCTACTGATGGTCACAGCCATGAGGGCAACAGCAATGGCTCAGGTGATGGCAACAATGACAACGGCGATGGCTCTGCTGGCAGTTCCAAGGCCAAGGCCAGCTCCGTTGGTATCGGAGTTGGTGTTGTGGCTGGTGCCGCGGCTTATGGTGCTGGTATGTTCTGGGTTGCCCGACGCTACCGCAAGAGAAAGCAACTGCACCAGCGCTCCAGCTCGACCGTCGAGCAGATGAGCCAGGGAGGTTCTGCTGCTGGCTCCATGTTTGCTGGCGGTGGCCGTGCCCCCAGCCAGGGTAGTCGTGGAACTGCTCGCTCGCAGATGATTAGCGCCCCCGTCATGGCGGAGAACTCTTTGGGATGGAACTAGATGTACTTTGGATAAAACGACACATCAACAATTCCTTCCATCACAACTCCCCTCTTTTGGGCCCCACGACGACAATCAGAGGGCCTCCCCATCCTCCGCCAGAGACAGGAACAGAGATTTTGCACAAAACTTCCTTTTCATTGTTCATCATCTACTGCAGATTTACATGTCATATATCACGTATCTGTTCTTTCTGTGCAATTTTTTGACAGGCCATTTTTTCCCCCTTCTCGTCATGATACTCTGAGCCACAACTAGTTGTCGCTGCGTGTGTCATTTTTGCTCCTTTTTTACTTTCTTGACATATTCCCCCTTTTGTTCACCAAATACTTTTTTTTCATCCCTTTACTACTTTCAATGGCACTGGGACAACCACAATTTGGGACGACTCTTTTTTCTACCTCTTTGGCTGGTGCCACTGGAAAGTCCTCTTATGAATCATTGGTCTCTTTCTGAACTTGCCGTTTAATTTGGATGTGAGTGACGGGAATCTGTCAATTGAGCCGCTTCTGGCTTTGGTTCATGCCGTTACTTCCTCTCCATCATTCCCTGTCTCTGTGTATCTTGTGTTTTTGCTTTTTGTGTTTTGAATTTTTGCTCTGTACAGATGTCTGAAATGTGCCCAATTATTGTATGGCCTTGTAGATTTGGATGTGAGCCTGTGAATGAGATGAGTAGAATGTTTTTCTTTCAATGCCTATAAGTCTATTAAGGTGATAGCCTTGAATAGAATAGGCTATATGTCTCAAGGAGGCTATTTCCCACCGATCACCACTGGCTTTAGAGCTATTACCAAAGTGCTGATGTTTAGATTTGTTAACTATTCGGTAAGCGAGCAGCGTACGCAAGCGAGTGGCGCACCCCAACCAATGCATTAATTCCAAATGTAAATATGTCAACCAAAACTCCATTAAATCAAATACAGTAAAATCATCTAGCTAGCTAGGCACCTATTAATCTTATGTCCTATTTCTCCACAGCCACTGCACTTTGGCGGGGCCCGCGTACGTGGTTGTAAAGCCTGCGAAGGGCTTCTTCGTAGAGGGGAGGGAGGTGCTTCAATTGCTTCCACCGGCTCAGTAATCAATTGAGAAGCTTCCTGTACTGAAAGGCCTGCTTCTGCCTGTATCTGCTTCCGGGACCTAGTACGCTTTTGCTTCTGCTTCTCATTGGCGGCGCGTAATTCCTTATTTTCTTTAGCGAGTAAGATAGCACCTTGCATTATAAGACGGAAGCCTTTCACAAGCTGGTTCAATGCACGATCTGACGGGCTAGGTGGGCTTCGAGATCTTGTACGGAGTAAAGCTTTGATTGATGAAGCCTGCCGATGTAGCTCTTTCTCTGTGACTGGTGTTTTTGGTGTAAAATTCCGGCTTGATTCACTGCCCTGGCTAGCTGGAGGGGTCGGGGTTCGAAGCCGAATGTCAAGCTTTAAAATCACTCTCTCCGGTTCAAAAGGGACTAAACCAGCTGCCCTGAAGCTATTTTTGATAGTCTCCGATTTGAAAGCTTCAGTTCGTGCAAAGGGGTATGCTTCGAGAAAGTCAAGTTTGTCAATATGGTTGATCCCGTTCCGCATCTTATTTTCAACCATTCGACTATACACACGTTTTAACACCGCAAAACAGCCGATATCAAGAGGTTGTAAAAGGTGAGAGGAGTGCGGAGGCATACAGATTGGTATAATCTGATTTTTTTCACAAATTTCATCGAACTTCGGGGTTAAATGGCTTCCATGACCATCAAGTACTAGAAGCCGATACCTCCCCTTCGTACGTGAAGAAGTCGAAGGAATAAAAAGCTTTTCAAGCCAGCGAAGCCCAATTTCATCAGAGGTCCATCCATTAGGACTAACTTCAAATCGCCAGTCCCCCGGGAGGCCGTCAAACCAGGATTCTATAAAGACTTTGCCTTTAAAAATCACACACGGAGGAAGCGCCCAGCCAGAAGCATTCATACACTCAATCACTGTTACCCACTCTCGGTTTCCAGGTTGTAAAAGTAAACGCCGACCGTAGTATTCACTCCTCGTAATAACCTTCGTAGTTGCAGTCAATCCCATTGCAAAACCAGTCTCATCGAAGTTATAGATATCATCGGGATTGATTCCAAATTGAAGGATTGTTTTTTGAACCAAATCAAACCACTCCCTAATCATTTTAGGGTCTTCGCATTTCGCACGTTCGTAATTATATCGTTTTGAGAATCGAGAGGAGAGGAGAGGACGCCGTTTCACAAAGTTATATGCCCATTTTTCGCCGACTGAAAGAACTGGGGTAATTCCACGCTTTTGAAGAAGAAGATCCGCCATTTCTCGTACCATAGAGGGCCGAGGGGCTGCTCCACGAGAATCCATAGAGAGAATCCATTTTTGAAGAGACTCCTCTTCAATTTGCGTCAATTTAGACGAATTTGCGCGACAAATCGCGCGGCTTTGTACCCCCTTAAGGCGGCGGCGGAGGGTAGTTTCGGGCACACTAAAACGGCGCGCCACTTCACGAATTGAAGAGATTTCTTGATTCTTAAAAGCCTGGATAGCTAACAAAAGCCTACCCTCTTGCTCTATTGAATTTGTAGAGGATTGAGAGCGAATTGGTGGCATAGTGGGTGGTTGAACTAACTAAGTGCTATTTCATGGACGCGTTTTGGATGGGGTGCGGCACTCGCTTGCGTACGCCGCTCGCTTACCGAATAGTTATATGGAGTCTCTCTTTTAAGACTCTCCGTTCGCAAAGGTGATATCAAATTTGTCACCTTCGATCGATTAACGATGCACATTTGCTGCTGGTAATGACGCTAGATGTTTAACATTCTCCAGTGGGGGATAAAATATATAGATTACAACGTAATTAACTAATGTCTCTGGCTATATAACTAATAGAATGGTCGTTAGGTCTGTGTATGATACATGCAACGAAGATCTATTCTTTGCACATCAACTTAAGCAGTTAGACACTTGTAGATTATTATAGATCTGTAACTTGACTACCTCCACTCATGGAGACAATCAGCTATATCGTTATTTGCTGTTCAAATATCAAAGTCATTACCAATGAATGTCACACTCTTGTGTCGCATTGCTAGACGCGCCAACTTATCCAAATCAGAGTCACAGAGCTTGTCCCCAGACATATCTAATGCCCGAACCACCAAATGTTGTCCATAATGATGCTCAAAGTCCACTGTAGCATCCCAGACAAACAGCGGCGAGCTTTCGCGGAAGAAAAATGGACGATCATTCTTCTTAATCAGCTCAAAGCTCTCCCGATGCGAGGCTTTATGAGCGGTATTAAATGTCCCATTAGATGTCACTGCAACACTACAGTGCCAGGGGCTCATGGAGAACGAGTTCTTCTGTGGGATGAGGGGACAAGACAGCTTCGTCTGTCCTGATGATGGATGGATAGAGAGACGTAGGGAGTCTGGGTATATTTGGCGTACCAGTTCTGCATACTCCTGTAATATATGGTTCAGTCATCTGGCTCATAGTTCCAAGTAGCAGCTGATACTCACCACTCCCCGGACAATCATTTGCTTTGCGATCATCTTGATCCTCTTTTTATATTGTTTCGGGCCAGTGCAATCTCTGGTCACCGGGCTGAATTTCAAATCCACTTTCATGAACTTATCGTATCCTTTTATGAATCAGAAATCAGCACTGAAGAACAAGAGTGGGATATACACTTTACCATTGTAGGTCCGGAGGTAGTCCTCATCGTTCTTCAAAAATGTATCGACATCAAACCCCGGCTGCCCACACCGTCGGTGAAGTTCTGCCCTCGATACAGCACAGAGCTTGATATAGTCCATCTTAGAGATCTGGGCGTCCGTATAGAGACCCAGCATATTCATAATGCGGTGGAATTGGATACATGCATATCCCTTGTCCACAGCAATCCTTCGCAGTCGATTTCCATATTCCCAGACTTCCTCATCAGAGATTCCCGTCAGATCTTGATTCTTCAATTAGTCCTTGACTTTCCGATCCTCATCTGTATTTAGAAAAGAAAGTGAAAATCTGATCTTACCATTGTAACAAATGCCATCCGTAACAATAACTACAATCGCACCAGGCGGGTAAACAGCCTTAATGTCTCGACAAAGATTCGCCAACCGCGCCAGCCCAAGTTCATCCCCCAGATCTGGAAGTGCACCCAGTACCTTGTCCATGCGGTTATTACTCTTCATTGGAAAAGCAGGGAGCACCATGGGGATCGCCCTGTTAGCCACGATATGTGTCTGTACGCGCGGCGTGAACGACGACCGGCCTAGCCATTCACCGGCTGCGGTTGTGCGCTCATGCGATCCATATATTTCCACGATATCCATGATTCTCTCCGCCTTGAGACGGGCTGCGAGGGGACATATTGCCGGTATGTCCACATAGGCATCGGCCTCCCCCTTTGGGCGGCTAGGCTGTGGCGTGGGGAGGAAGGTGACTCGAGTCTTTGGCGTGGAGATGGAATCATCAGAGGTGATAATATCTAGATGAGTGGAGACTTCGATTACTGTCGTGGCTAACATTTTGGTATAGCTTATGATATACTGACACGATGGTTGTCGAGGTTTGAAACTAGGGATTGAAGAAGGGGTGGATTTGCTGATATTCAAAGTACTGGGGATTTATAGTAGGAATATACGAGTTTCTGAGATTGGAGTAGTCTCTATTGCCACCATTCTGTTATATTCTTATGCTCTTCATAGGGATGTATTCGCCGCCGACACTTCCAGGTGCCTCACCGTCCAAAGATTCTTGGCTAAGGTTTCTTCAAACACTTCCCTTGTAAAATACAAAGAAACACTATTATTTAGATGTAGTACCTCTTGCTTATGGCCTCAAGACACATTTGCTGGTACCAGTGCATGGCCTGGAGCATAACTGTTTGCGTATATCTAGATACGGGAAGTAATTGAGCAGCACAACTAAAGCAGGCCGAATACATTGAAACGACATACCAGGCAGCACTTTTACTTTCCGACCCTTTCATGGAGTTTGATGGCCGAGGAACTGACCGTTCGTACATCTCCCGCGGGGCGCCTGGCGAGTTTTCCGGTTGGGCTGAAGCCATCCTTTACACGAGAGGTCGGGATAGAGGGGAAAAATTGTGCGTCACTTCATCCTGAAGCAAATGGAGGTAACATGTCAATGTGACATTGTTCCTTCAAGGCTGATTTGGCTGCTGACCATCGATACATCATGGGGTAAATTCCAGGATTCGCCCAATGCGAGGTTGAAGCAAGACGGATCGCTCACGTACTCGCAACCTTATGGGCAAACTATACCTTTGTAACAATGAAACAGCTGACACTGCATTCTACTTGGGATGGCATATATAGTGTTTTAAATCAAACTTTATGCCTACATAATCTTTCTCACGCCGTGACCGGGGAGTATTCCATCCGCAAAGACCTTGAGGACTTTTGCTTTGGGTCAATCTGAATTTCGAAGACTTAAACAAGGGGCTTCAGACTATTTGCAACCTTGTTTTTTGAATTAGGCATTCCACTCACAAGAAGTAAGAAGCTTCCCGCTCTCGCTCCCAGCGATACTCCATCCGCTTTGCGGTCTGCGTCCCGACTTCAATACCCCCGTAATGCGCCGAGATAAACTCCAACATTACATCTATCCCTGCCGTGATACCAGCAGATGACCAAATCTCAACTCCAGGCCGCAGTGAGGACGCATCAGACCTCGCATCCTCGGGGACCGTATCACGCAGCCACCGCTTGTTGCGTTGCCAGTCCACCCAACTTGATTGCTTAGTGACCTCCTTATAGCGGGCTGAGTTTGTGGTTACCTGGCAACCGTCCACAAGCCGAGTTTGCGAGAGGACATGGCTCCCGGTGCAAATAGTGATGATACTGTGGCGGACATAGGGCGCAATAGCCGTTACAAAATCTTGCACTTCTTGTGTGTTGGGAACTTTGACTTCTCCGAGTGGAGAGGTGGTAGTACTAGCATTGTAGATGCGGTTGAGACGTGTGCCTGGGCCTCCTGGTATGATCAAGACATCGACAGGTTTGATTTCACTGCTGCCATCGTCCGCCACATTGCCTTGTTTGAAGGCATGAACAACGTCAGCGAAGGTACATTGTGGCACCATCTGCTGGTTGCAAGTCGTGTTGACACTTGAGGCTAAATCAAATTTCCACTGTGCCCTGAGGGGCGGGATGGGTTTGACGGAGACTGGGTCTTCCGTTGCGGCCGATACAGTCAGAGTGATGCCTTCCGTCTCAGGATACTGCGTACGAATGTTAAGAATGTCCAGTGGAGCTGCGACATCCAGCAGTTGAAACCCTGGGAATAACGGAAGGTGGTAGTGAAGAGGCCTGAGTGCCATGTTGTGTAATGTTCGGTTGATCGAGAAGGCCCGTGAGACGGGGAGACAACGTGGCCGCAAGGAGCTCATTCCGAACAGCTTGCTCTGTGACTTTGAACTGTGACAGAGTATCCCTGGGCTTAAATGATTCACTAATTGGGAGGGAACTTTGTACTTCTTAAGAATACCGACAACGTTGAAAAAGGAAACAAAAAATTAGAGTGATACGTTCAATCCCACGTCCAACGTATGACAACCACCTGAGGCTTTGATAGTCCCAGTCCAATTTCAGATCGCCCGTTTCTCTCTATTTTTATATACCTTTGTGCTTATTTACTCATGTACATTGGTATATAATATAATCAGGCAGAGAGGATTCCGCCTCTAGCGATAAGTATTGAGATATATGCAGATATAGTATCTACCTAGGAACGCAAAGTAAATGTACAAAATCCTGTATACTAATTTCGAAAAAAAAAACAAAAAAACTGACGGCTACAATGGTCAAATTACCAGGGAATCTTGAAGTTTGACGATTCATTTCTGCTTGTAGTAATGGTCAATGGACGAACAGTAGTCACACATTGTCGTTACGGACTGTGATGTAGCTTCAGTCAGGGTGATACCCTGATTACGTTGTAGTCAATACTTCATCATTCAACATTTTTGGAGATTGGAGAAAGCAAAAACCGTTAACTGTATATGTGTCCTGTATACGCTTTATTGAAACAGCATCATAAACATTACTTTTAGGCTCCCGAAAAGTGAGACCCAATGACGAACAACGCTCCAGTCAAAATGCAAATCCCTCCAAAGAGTTGCGCGTACAGGTAGTCACCTCCCCGCAGGGCAATCAGCTGGCCAGCTATGTATGGTCCAGTCAGCAAGGGAATACTATTGATCGTGGTGATCATGCCAACACGTGTGCCCGATTTTTCGGGGTCTTTCGATCCAAAATATGCATTCGCAGCGGGCAATTGGCTCTGCGCACAGTTAACAAGCAATCCATAGATCGCAGCCCAGATGAACATTCCAACGTGGGTGTGAACTCCAATCCACCCGAGAATGGCGATTCCGCAAGGGATGGAGACTGCAATGCACGTCATCACCGCACCCAGCCACCGGTCCGCCACGAATGCCGATGCGATGCGGGACGGAACACCAACGCCGTTCATTATGATGAGAAGAAGAAGCGAGTCGGATGCAGTAAATCCCACATGAGCTTGGGCATATTGGCGTAGCTGTGACTCTTGTCAGGAACCCGGGTACAAGGTGAGACATGACCAAACTTACATAGATATAGGCAAAGTAAATACCCTCGAAGATCAGGAACGAGCCAATCGAAAAGAGGAGGTAAGGGCGTTCGCGGAATGCACTGAGATCAACCCAGGGTGGGGGACTGCGAGGTACAATCCGGGGCCTGGTAAATTTGACAATTATGATACTGTTCACCAGAATGATGGCCGCCATGATCCGAACAGTCCATGCAAATCCAATATCATTGAGACATTTGTAAGCAACCACTGGGAAAACCATGCCCCCGGTTGCTGCTCCACAAGACGCGAGTGAGACTGCCATGACTCGCTTCGATCTGAAGTATGTGGCATACAAGGAGATCATGGGGCTGAAGACGAGGCCGTGGCCAATTCCACTGACGATGCCTTGCGCTAGCCAAAAATGCCATAATTTCGTCCCAAATGAAGTGCCAAGCGCGCCTGCAAATTGAAAGAGGCATCCGAGCGTGATGCAATGACGGAGATAGCCCGCATCCATGGCTCGGCCGGAGAATGTGGCCAGGAAATGGACGAGAAACATCTGCACAGCTCCGATCCACGATGCGTTAGCAGGGCTGACGTCAAGGGTCTTGACATAGTACTCCTGGAAAAACCCATATCTAACATGACTTAGTGGGTGGCACTGGCATAAGATGTGATAGAGATTTCTTACGATGTGATATAGCCCCATACGTTGAACACCACCAGGTGTCCAGTCAGGACTTGTGTCCAAGCCACACGACCTCCATCGGGGATCTCATTGTTCTCAGCTTTGTGCTCTTCATCTTGTTGGCGAGGATTAGGACGTATGAACAGCGGAGACTCTTCGGTAAGAGTCGTATAGGTTGTGGCCGACGTTGTATAGGATGACTCAGTCATCGAGGAATATGTCCCGACGGCATTGCTGGGTTGGGATATGTTTGGCTGGCCCATGACACTGAAGAAGACTTCGTATGACAAACAGAGGATAGATATCTCTCTTTCGAAATTTCGCAGAATAAGTTGGGACTTGGGCCATATATGAGAATCGACAATGTGACTCCTCTAGTGCTACATGGTGGAGTCGATGCACCCGCTCCCTGCAGAAATCTCACATGTATCAGTTCATGTTTGTATTTGTTTGGTATAAATACCGATGCAAGTAAGAATGTGCCAAATTGTGCAGGTAACTCAATAATAAATTACTCTACGGAGGAAACTATATGTCGCAGCCGTCGGATGTTGATCTTTAGAGATAATATCCGCACGCTCACACACCGTTTCACTAGACACATCAGATCGATTCCTTTACGATGAAATTCGAGTACACCCCAAGTGAGATACCTCAGAGAATCATCGAGGTGTTAAAGCGCTTTTGCTTGGATTCGAGTGGAAATGGCTCCAATCAAGTGGTCGGAGAGGTGTTTGAGACCGTGTCCGATAAACTAAAGATCAATATCGAGGCAAATCAACCAGCTACTATGGTACTGCCTGCATTTCCATGGAAAAATCCCAACAAGGACAAAGTATTGGGAGATGGGATTGATCTGGGTGAGGAACTGGGCCTGGCGAGGTTGAATCATCTGTGCGAGGAGATCTCGAAAGTCTATCCTTACGGCGCACGACTGATCCTCTTATGCGATGGACCGGTGTATAATGGTATGTTTTGCTCAATTCTCTGGCTCAGTGGTTCAAGAAACATCGAGATCGAAGCAGGACTGACGGCACAGATCTGGTCGGCGTATCCGATGCCGAATACTACGACTACGGCATTGAGCTGCGCAAGTTGGCCCAAGCGAAACATTTCTCCTCCATTCAATTTATCAGGTTAATGAACCTATTCAACCTAGGGGATGGGGAAAGAATCTCCAAATCAGATTATCTGCGTCTTGTGCCCGCCTGCAGAGAGAGACTCATGTCACCAACATACTTTGATCCCAGATTCGACATTGAGCATGAGCTGGAGACAAATCCCGATACCAAGACAACCTATGAAAGTTACTTTAGTCGCATCTCAGAGGATCTGAAGTGGGCCAAAGGATTTGACCCTACTATTGCGGCCGACCCGGCACTCTACGCAGCTGAGGTATCCAAGATGGCCAAAACCATGATCAACCGACTCATTGTATGTCTGAATACCATGCAGAACTTCATGATCCGATAAGACTCAAAGACTAACTCACTGGATTACTGTACCGCTTAGGCATATGAAGCTGTTATTGACGCCACCCTTGGACAGTACATCCGACTCTCCATTCATCCTTCGCTAGGGCGAAACAAGATCTCCGTTCCCCTATTGCGGCAAGGTGAATTCTTTGGAGATATGCCGTGGCATGCAAGCTTAGTGGTGCTATCAAATGGAGAGATCCAGACAGGAAAATCTCAGGACTTTCGCCACTTGTATGAGGTTGTGAGGAGACATGGTAAGCCTTATTACTTTAGAGAGCGCAGCGTCTTGTATGAATGGGAGGCAGAGGTGGAGTTTCAGCATGATTACGAGGGATTGATTGTGAGGAATCCTTCGCCGAGAGTCCAGACCATTGGTAGAGATGACCGCTTGAGGCTCGCTCGGTTGATTTTGCAATATCAGAATAAGGCGGTTCGGGTTGAAGGGTTCGAGGTGCCCAATGATGAGTGACTCTCTGATTCCCCGTGAATGAGTAGATGCTATGGCCAACCCAATGAATTGAACGATGAGGTTACTTCACGAGATCAGAATCAATGAGTAATGTAGATCAAGATAAAGCGGCACCTTCCCATCTGGGCAAGATGGTAGACCCAACCCCGCGTTTCCCCCATGAACCATGGATTCTCGAGGCCACTTAATGCCCAGGACCAACTGTATTCCAACCTCACTTCATCTGGGCATTCAGTATATAGGTACCTAGGTACCGACATGCAGATATATTGGTTATGTAGGGTTTGCTCTGTTGTCATTCTCTCCCAAAACGTCCGGCAAGCAGACATATTCTTGTTGCTTCACATCTTTCTTTGTAATAATTCATAATGATGGTTCTCGGAGTTCGTATTGTAAACAGCTCTGGAGAGGGGGTGCAGGTAGGCAAGCTATCTACATGGTCCAAATCGTGTATATTCTTTGAGATACCATCTCTTGGTTGGCTATGCTAATCTTGGCCAATGAAAAGCTGCGGGTCTATGGATGGAGCCTACCAAGATATTGCAAGTGCTATCTCAAAGATTCAAAGTGATTTTTGTGAGAACGATGTATACGTCCAGAGATTTGTGAGTCAGAATAACCGAGAATGACATGAATTTAACCATGAAGCCCAAGCAGAATGTAGAGGCATAAGCAGCCCCGGTGGATATCAGTAGAAGTAGAGATCAGTGAGTGGGAAATGATATGTACAATAAATAATGAAGTCGCGCACATGCGCATTCTCTTGAAGTCACAGATGTTACCATGGAATGGCTTCATCTCATTCCTTCTTCTTCTTGTCTGTGTTCGATTCAGACCTTCCAAACCAGCTTGCCAGCGATGCGATTCCGCCGCTGCCAATTTTTTCGCTAGCCTGGCGACGGAGCTCACGCGCGCGTGCCCGTTCAGCCTTGTATTCCTCCCATGAGAGATTTGCGGCGGCAGTAGCACGAACCTCCTCTTCCTCACGAGGAGGGAGACTCTTGCCCGGCAGTGGACGGACCGCCGCTTCCCCACCATAAGCACGGAGACCAGTGCGGAAGGCCCACTCAACAGCTTCATCAACGGGGTGGTCAAAGAAATAAGGTAGGAAGGGGACAACAGCGAGACCAAGCTATGGGTAACATTTATTAGCATAATGTTGACAGATTCATATACGGTACCCAGCATATTGTATGTTAGAAGGGGAACACATACTCCGATCGGCGTCCAGGTACGAATAAACGCGGTCTTGACACCCTTCATCATCTGCCCAGAATACCGGACAACACTGTGGATAGTAAATGCAGGCAGCCCCATACTGGCGATACTTTGGAACACCGCCCGTTTGGCCATGACCATGCGATAATCCTCTGCAAGCGGAATCTCGGGGGTCGACCAGTTTGAAGGCACATCCTTGGACTCGATCGAGTTGCCGATGGTCATATTGCCTGTCGCCATGCCTCTGATGATCTGGTCCTGCGAGGGTTCGCTAGCATCCTTGTATGCGTCTCCCGTGGGAGCTAGTGCCTTCCAGTTTCGGAGATAGGCCTTGTAGCCTTCGTGGCCGACATCGCCTAGCAAGTATGCCCAGGAGATACCATAGGCAGAGCGCACGAGGTATGGGTGTGCGATCGGACGGAAGGACTCGCCGATGTCCGAAGTGTAGGCGACATAGCGATGGGCGGAGATGAGGATCGTGCGGATCCGATTTGCGTACGCAGCATAGCGGTAAGGTGTGTCTGTTGAGTTGACGGAGCTGCCGTCGACCGATGTGCCCATCGTTAGTTTCCTGTTATGTTCTGTTCGTGTGTCTCCCTCAAGGTGAGTTTGCGGAGAACTACGGAATATGTCATAGAGCGGTCGACCGGGAAGTGGAGCGGGACGGAAACGGCCTTGTTTCTCGGGCTCTCTTCTCCCCCTCCGATTCTCCGGACAAGAGTGCTTGAAACAACACAAAATAGCTTCAGATTCACATACTATTGAGAGTAGAGGTCATCGTAAAATTCGTCCTCACGATCAACCAGCTGTTGCAATTTTGTGGGAAGCTTTTCTCGAACTACAGGCTTGTCCAGTAACTCCTGCGGGGGAGATCGGGGTTCATCTTGCTGACGACCGCTCCAGGCCATTGCGAAAGTGGCAAGGTGATATAATATGTTCAATTAGGGAGGGTTAAATAGTCGTTGTGGCCAGTCTCATCTGTGTTCGTGTGGGGATATCAAATCTTCAAGGGCAAAATGGTAGATAAACGACGAAAAGAGAGGGGGAAAAGAAAAGAGAAAGCTATGCATGCAAGGGAAATGAGAGATTCAAATCTTGTTATATTAACCGCACTCTACAGCCGAAGCCACAGACATAGCCGGGATATACAGCGTTGGCTGCGGGATAGTGGTAATCTTCGGCTCGGCATCTGGGGTAGAAGTTATATACATGTCTCAGGGCCGAACTCACTATTGATCATTCAAGTCTCAAACTCTCGGACTGAAATTGCTGGCAGCCCTACTCCTTTTTATTGGCCTTGGATAGCTATCTCGGTACTGTTGTCCTCCAATGACTCTTCATGTGCCCAATGTACCTGTGACGTTCGTTCCGAGTGAGATCACATGATATCGAACATCGGATGCAGCCGGGTCTAGGTCATGTGATGTGTCTAACTCGATTGGGAAAGGCGGTATCCGTGCCGACCTCGTCGTTTGGTCCAAGCCTGAGGATTCCGTCCACATCGTCGCCCGTTGAACCTCTCGCTGTACCTCAATTCCAACCCTACAAAATGGTTGTCTACTACCAGATCGCCGGCAAGAAGGTCGGCTCCCACGTCGTAAGTTTCCATCATCCCACAAACAATGCGCGCTCGCAATCCCTTTCTTGTCACGTCTCGTGCGGATACTTGTGAGACATGAAAGTTAACCGGGTTTCCTCCGCCCCTTCGATAGCTCGCCATGGCCACCCTCGGCAGCATCTTCGCTGGATCCTACCTCGCCACCTCCAGTGGTGAGAAGCCCAAGACCGCCCAGGGACCCCCCATCAACGCTTCCTCCAAGGATGAGGAGAACTTCGTTCAGTATGTCCGACACCATCGCAGACCCCGAACCATCGACTACCCCACAAACTTTTATATCAGTCAATGAGTAATTTACTGACCGCATATGTTACAGGAACTTCATGAAGGAAGTTGACGGTGGCGAGAAGAAGCCCGCTGCCGGACAACACTAGACAACCATTCGATACGGTTAATATTGCTGGAGCGGTCCCATATGAGCAGTTAGTATTCTGAATTGAAACAAAACTGCCCCTCCGGTCTCGTGCCATATATAGCGCGCAACGATGTGTATCCGCCCTTCCGCAGCTGTTACGTGACAACGGGCGGAGGCTTTTTCTTCGAGAAGCTACACGGATCGATCTTGGGATTGGCCGATGAAGTTGATCGATCTGTACATAGGAGGCGTGTAAGCTGCATAGAAAAATGTTCTGCTGACACTGATTCTTCGAATTCGAACAATATCAATCGCGGAATAAGCGAACGTGGGCTGTACAATTTCCTCAGTGCAGTTGCGCACCGGGTCGCCCGGAGTACATGTCGAACAAGGCTTCTCGGTCAAGTTTCTTTTCACCCTACGGTTTGCTTTTTTTCTGAAGCTCCGAGTAAGTTGTGTAGCCAGAGGAAGCGATGTAGCAACGAGGGGTTGTAGCTTGGAAATTCAGGTGTAGATGGCAACCCGCATAAATCTAGCATAATTTATAAGAATCATACTATTATTTGAATTGAAGTTACCTACATGGCAGATTATTGTGTTTCAGTGAGTTGAACAATTCCAGTATCTACCATCCAGGTCAGTCTGATAACTCAACGGGATCTCCCAACTTCGGAAGACCTCCGCCAACCAACTCACCCGCACTTCCTACATCTTTCTTCGCACGCTTGATACACATCGAAAAAAAATGAAACCTCTGCCTTTCCCAGTGGCCTTGAATATTGGCACAGACATCGTCCACATCCCACGAATAACCCGCCTCCTCGCCCGACCTGAATACCTCACGCGCTTTACGCGTCGGATCCTCTGTGACCAGGAACAAAACGACTTCCACAAACGCTTCAGTGAAGCCCTCAAAGCACGCAGCACATACCACCAGCAGCCTCCATCGGTGCCTGCAGATATAACGCGCTGGCTCGCGGGACGCTTCGCGGCAAAGGAGGCTGCACGCAAAGCTGCACCATCCGGTGCGGCCTCTCTTGGTTGGAAAGATGTCATGGTGAGGATTCAGGGAGATGGAGGGAGGTTCGGGGAGGGTGTAAGCCGAAGGCCTGAGATTGTTTATCTTGGGAATACACAAGATGGGGGATCAAGTGAGGGCAGAGTCGCGAAGCTGTCTATCACCCATGATGGGGAATACGTTGTTGCTACAGTCTTAGCCGCTGGATGAATGGTTCCATCGCAATTGCTGTGACTGATTCACCCGGTCTGCCAGGCTTTAGCCGACCTTGCGACGGATGGCGGGCAATAACCATACAGCATGTCCTCGGTAATAGTTCAGACATGCGACTAGTGGTTGGTTATCGGTGAACTCATCCACACTTCTGTATTGGGTGGATTTGGAGAAGTTTTTATGATCTGCTGCATGGGTCAGTTCATGATGGCTCAACCTTTGCAGATGAGAATCGCGGAGGCAGACATATCCACAACCCAAAACGGAAGTCTGCGCCATTTTGGGGGCATCATCATCCGTGCCTGATATGACTCTCCCACTCTCGTGGCCAGCAAGGGATAATCTCAAGGCTACATGTAGATACGTGGATAATCCAGAGAACCCGAAATCGCGTTTTCCTAGGCATGAGGTAAAAACGAAAACAACCCAATCATCTAACTAACTAAAGGGCTAAGGCCTTAGTAAATGATCTTCTACTTTTTGCAGTCTTCTGTGTTGTATAGAGCCGTTGGGCCGTAATGGATCAGCGGGCGGGAAGTCCTTATCGTCTATCGACCTCCCCGGAAGATCGAATTCGAATGACTCGACAAAGTCGACATATTCCCCGAATATAAAACTAGCACAACAAAGATATGTGAGTATTGTGGGCGTTGGTTAGAGCTTCAACTCTATCAAATACTCTCTTCCCAGTGCCGCTGAGCTTTCACTGGTATCAGTCTGACCTCGAGTTGCAGAGACATCTCGTGTGAATATGCCATTCTCCCACCATAGCCATTCAGGCCAATTTTGTCCCGGTCATGCTCAGAACTCTTTGGAAGATGTGATTCAAGCTGCCATCAGCAAGAAGATGCAAGTTTTCTGTTTGACCGAACATATGCCCCGCCATAAAGAAGATTTCTACCCAGAGGAAGTACGTCAGACCACATCCACTTTTGAACAATGTATTGATCAACCTTGTAGCTGGAGGCAGGCCAAACAGAAGACCAGCATGCTGAGAATGAAGCTGCATACTGGGACGAGGCAGTCCGTCTACGCGAAAAATATGCCTCCCAGATCAAGATAATCATCGGGTTCGAGATTGACTGGATTCGACCTGCCTCGAAAGACTTGATTGAACGCTCACTTTCACGATTCCCCTTTGAGTTCTTCATCGGGTCAATTCACCATATGCACACCGTGCCAATTGACTATGACCGGCCCATGTACGAGCAGGCACGGGGATTAGCTGGCGGGACAGACGAGCGGCTATTTGAGGACTACTTCGATGCCCAGCTAGACATGCTGCAGTGCCTTCGGCCCCCCGTTGTGGGCCATTTTGATTTAATTCGTCTGAAAAGCGATGACATGGAGCGCAGCTTTACTATCTGGCCCGGTGTCTGGAGTAGGATTCTACGGAATTTGGACTTTATCGCCTCATATGGCGGTATGCTGGAGCTCAATTCAGCTGCATTACGCAAAGGAATGACGGAGCCTTACCCCAAAGCCGAGATTTGCAAGGTAGGAATTCATTCTTCCGTTCATGTGTCAAGCGACTGATTTGATTCCAGGAATTTGTGGCGCGTGGTGGTCGCTTCTGCCTGTCGGATGATAGCCATGGCGTTGACCAGGTTGCTTTGAACTTCCATCGCGTACTGGAGTTCTTGGGTCGCGCTGGGATCTCAACGCTCCATTATCTACAACTGGAAGCGCCGTTGTCGTCGCCACCCGATGCTCGGTTCCCTAATACACAGATTGCGGCTCTATCAGTAGAGGAACTTGGGCAAATGGCATTTTGGTCATGAATCTTCTCAACATATATCCATGATATTACTTGATGTACATATATATATCTGTCTCGACGAGTGATTGTCTCACCAAGTTCAGCACCCACGAACAAGATCGGAATCAACATCGCGGAAAACTTCTTTCCCGTCATTACCCCTCCGCGGGGTATCGCGGGGACCAATTCTCATGTTAATCCTTTCTCAACAATGTGGTCTTAGCCAAAGGCTGGGGTGAATGGTCTGATCGCAGAGACTGAAACATTGACACTCCATTCCATGTACTCCGTACAGATGTTCTACCTGGCATGCACAAAACCTACGATTATCTCCGCTCAATGCAGATCATATCCCCATCTTCGACGCCCCAAAATTAGCAGTTATTTTCAAAGCGATCCAAGCGACTCTGTCTGGAGAAGAGATCTGAAGGAATCTCAGAGGGATCTAATTTGAACCACTCACTGGGAGTTGCCAACCTGGAAACCTTCCATTGTAGATCCGTAGATATCTACATGTAGGTACCTACATCCTACATCCTACGTGTAGGTACCTCCATGTGTATGTGATGTATCAAAGCGTTGTATATCAGCGTCATCTAAACCAATCGAAGAAGAGAAATGTATTACGTTCCGCCTTGGAGAAAAAAAGTGGGTAAGCCTCTCTGCCCCTCAGATCTTCCCGTTTCTTCATCTCATTCACAGAACACATCTACACTACATACACAATGGGCGTTGAAAAGAAGACTCTGGTTGAGGGCAACGGTGTGGATTACCCTAAGAAGGGCGAGCACGTTGCCATTCACTACACTGGCTGTTTGTACGACGCCGAGAAGGCCGACAACCACTTCATGGGTGCACAGTAAGCCGATTCACCAGGGTTGTTACATCGAAGCGACGGGATTAACATTTCTCCAAACAGGTTCGATAGCTCCCACAAGCCTGGTCGTGGTCCTCTCGCTACCCCCATCGGTGTCGGTCGTCTTATCCGCGGTGCGTCATGATCTGAACCTGGTTCCCGAGCTACCATAGAGCTTCCGGCCTGCTAACTCAATCAACCTGCAGGCTGGGATGAGGGTGTCCCCCAGATGTCCCTGGGCGAGAAGGCTATCCTGACCATCAGCTCGTGAGTCGCTATTGAAAACCTTGCTTTTTTGCGCCCTTTGACTGAACATTGCTAATATCGGGCCCCTCATAGTGACTACGGCTATGGCGACCGGTATGTAACAACCACTTGCAATACCAAATCAAGTTTCCACGTTTCCTACGATGTCTTCGATGCTGTTTGACAATTTCAATTCACACTGCGAATTGTCCTGAGACTTAGACTAATACATAACCCTTTTAGTGGCTTCCCCGGTCTGATCCCCGCCAACTCGAAGCTCGTTTTGTGAGTAACCCCAGGCATACCTCTTTGCTTGCTCCCTTACCATGTAATTGGTCACCACAAAGAATAACTGAACTGACGGTATACAGCGAGGTCGAGCTCCTTAAGGTCGGCACCAAGAGTGTTTAAATTGCCCTTCTCGCCTTCTAGTCGGATCTCAGATATGCAAACACCAATCCCAGAGAAACCAAACAGTGGATCATCTGTTGGTCTTTACCAGCCGACAAGCTCTCTGAATAGCAAATCAAATCTTGGTCTTTTTGCTGTCCATTGATGTGGCTCACTCAACCACAATCCATGAGACTAGCGCATATTTGCCATCTATCGTTTTTTTGCACGAGTACACAGTAGATGATATTCCCTTAGCTTTCCTGTTTCCTATCATCGCGCAATCCCGTTGATATACTCCATTCCAGCGGTACGGTACGTGTCAGCTTCAATATAACTGTCGTTTCGTGGTAAACGGAACACGAAGTTCGTCGCACCGGACGCATATTTGGGCCATTGGGGAACGCCTGGCACTGCAACATCGTCAGCTTCCAGCAAGCGTGTAGTTACAGAGTAGACGGGGTGTGGTCCGCTCACGATTGTGTTCATTAGGATCCAAGTCTGCCACAAACGACGTCCACATTCGCGCTGCCATCTGTCCTAGTTTCAAGCGGTTCGGGTCAGATCCCAGTGGTGTGATTGTTTGGACCGGGTTTGCAAAGACAAAGGGAATCTGTGCAGTCGAAGTTGTTGATTAGTTCACTTGCCGGGTAGTTGAAGGACAGACGGTGTACAATATACCTCTGCAAAATGTTGCACCCCAACCGTTGTCGAACTGTTTAGGGCGGCCACATCCCATCTATACGAGTATACGTTGTCTCGGTAGCGGGCCATTGTTTCGGCCAGCATCCGCCGCGGTGCAACCATGGTGATATCCCCGGCAATGGAGGCATAGCGTTTGTACATTTGGCCCAACTCAGGCCAACTGACATTTCCCCAACCGTAGGGGCAGCCGATAGCTAAGATGCTGGGATAATAGGATATAAGTTGAGTTGCTTGAGAACGATTGAGGACCCAGCGCTTGGATGCTGCGATGTCTGCTAAGCTTCACTCTATGATACGCAGAACCGGAAATCGAGCTCTTACCAGTCAATTGGTCAATGCAGTCTTCATCGCCGTTGATGCCTGTTGTGCCAAAACTAGTGCCTTCATCGGTGTTCGTTCCTAGCAAGATAGGCACATGAGCCAACTTCCCTTGTTTGTAGCTAACTTGTGGATCCTGAGTGATGAATGTGCCATCAACGGTAGCAAACCACTCCAATCCCTCGTATGCAGCATCATAAAAATTCTTATAGGGCAGCTCCCGGAGACATTGGAGGGAATTTGTAGAATCAATGCATCTGGGGACCATTCATCAGTGTGTGGGACCAAGTCTTGTTCGATATCGACTTACCCGGCTCTCTCGACGATTCGGTCGTACATTGGCTGATGCCATTCTGTTCCATTATATGGTGGCCCGACTGCGTTCCCTGAATCCATAATTGCTATACTCACTCAGTCCAGTGTCTAAGCAAGTGACGAGGGTGGGTGCAGTGAACGATACCCGCTCTGAAGAGACCTTCATTATTGCCACCATTGGTCACTAAATGGGCACCGACACTGTATGCACCACTGTTCGTTCAAGGATGAGCATCTTATACACCCAGCGGCTAGCTCTAGCTACTCACGCAGATTCGCCCCAGATGGTGATCTTGTTCGGATCACCACCGAACGCCTTGATGTTCTTCTTCACCCAGCGCATAGCTGTGCGCTGGTCACGTAGAGCTAGATTGGTGTGCCCTTCCGCCTGGAGTCTGAGTCAGTCTCTCATACCGCATCACAGGTCTTGGCTCGGTTGTATTACTCTGACTTCCTTCGAATCAAGGAAACCAAATGCCGCCAGCCGGTAGTTGATCGAAACTCCCAGAACCGGCTTACCATTCAGGGTGCTCTGCTCAACAATATAGCTCATGTTGTATCTGCACAGAAAGCCGAAGTCAGCATCATATATCGAGCAACGACCTGATTCTGGGTATTCGGCCTCTGTGGGACTCGTTCACATACCTTGGGTCTGCAGTGGCGCCCTGAGTCCACCCACCGCCAAAAATCCAGATCATAACAGGAAGTGCGCCGTCAACATTGCTATGGGGTCGAACAATGTTCAAGTTCAGACAGTCTTCATTCAAAGTGATAAGACCCTTGTTTACTAGTTTGGTGGTATCGGATCCATACGCAGGGCAGTCGTAGCCGTACTCTGTAGCGTTGTAGTATACCGTCTTAGTTGGCGGGCTGAGTCGTGCTATCGACAGATTGTATGCCCCAGAATCACTATCCGTGGATGCATAGGCAGACTTGAGCTTGGCTTGAGTGAAGCGAACTGGCATGTCCGCATACTTAATGCCCAGGAATACATCCTGTCTGAATTCGGGGAGAGACCGGCCTATGAATACCGTCTTTGGGTCTCTATCAATTGATAGGGCTGCTGTCGGAGGATCAGTGGTCGTCCATGTAGATCCAAAGAGCGAATTGGCAAGTGCAGGAATGGCAGGGAGGACTATAGCCATGAATAGTGGTGTAGCTGACCTCATGTTGTCAGTTTGAGTGTAGTTCAAGATTCCCCAAACCACATTCTCTTATACATTTCTGCTCCAGCTATGACCCCTCCGGAAAAATAGTTTCAAATGAGAAAAGCCCCTCTGCGATCAAATGTTGTCATACGAGAGCGCTCATAGGTGGAAATTGACAGTTGAAACTCCGTCCGAGGCAGACCTTGGGAGTTAGAGCTCAGAGTCCGCTTCTCAGACGTCTCCCAATGGAAGCTGGTCCAGTTTCGAGCGATGTCGATCCACAGCTTCATCTCGAATCTACTAGGTCCGCGTAAGTTCCAGGGACTGTCAAACCAACCATCTCGGTAATCAGAAGAATGAAAAGCAACCATGAGATCTCCGAGAGAAGATAGAGGGGGACTTGAAGGACTTTGTCCTGAATGGCAATTTTCCAACGGAAGTACTGTTTTTTTATATCGGTAAAAGCCTCTTAACTATTCAAGCGAGTTAGTGCTCAGAGGACAGATTCTTTGATTTCCTAAGCATTTAATTACAGGTCGCCAGGCCAACCACACAGGGAAAAGTACAGTCTCTAGTAGATTAGAAAGTATAGTCATTTGCTTCTACGCAGGATATAGGTATCATACATCAGTTTATTACATATATCCATCAATCTAGGTATAAATATATACACATAGGTATATATAAGTACTTACAGGTAAGGATGCTTATACTATTATATAGGTATGTAACCTGCGAGCGTTCTTTCCTCAAAGCTTATCTTTTCTCTCTTTCCCTTCTTCTTTTCCCTTTACTTCCCTTTCCCTTCACTTCTCTTTCACTTCACTTCTCTTTGACTTCACCTCTCTTTGACTTCACCTCTCTTTTACTTCACCTCTATTTTACTTCTTCCACCTAACAAGAAGGGGATAACAGACACCCTATCCGTATAAAAGCTTATTGATGCTAAAACAAATCATAGATTATGATTCTATAGAATAACGTAACACTAATTCAACTGTCCCCTGCCTATGGTGTGTACCCCTTAAGAAACAGTGTAACCTATATAACGAATGACTAATTGACCTTAAAGACATCGATGCAAATAACTCAGAATGCTCTTGGCTACAGTACATCTGATAAGGCGCTTTTCAGACTATTCTCACATATAACTATGTTGTGACGAGCCAGATCTAGATCTCCTACTAGTCGAAGTCAACGCCAGTGTAGTGGACGATAAAGAGTGCATCAAATTCATAAAACTAAGGATGGAGAGAGAGAGAAGAAGAAGAAGAAGAAGAAGAAGAAGAAGAAGAAGAGGATGGGACAGTCAGAAGGTTTAAATAGCTGACAGCACATGATCATGAAGGCAAAAATCCAAATCAACCAATCTCAATAATCCTTTGTGAGTCATGATATCAAACATCAATCATGAAGATGCCTATCGTCACATATGTGAGCCAACACCACCCCGAGGGCGCAGCACCAAGGAATTTTCAGCTCAACGCCAAACGGACTTGGAGATATGGGCTCACCATCCACAAGGGCGAAAGATATGATCTGGTCGGCCGTACAGATCATTCGGTGTGGCATAGAAGAGCATGCTGCTGTCAGTGTGATCATCGTGAAGGCGAAAGGCCCTTCCGAGGCTTCAGCCGGTCGTCGGTAGCTGTTGGCCTACATGGGCTACGTCCACCGTCGATGAAAGGACTCAGAGAAGAGGAATTTCCTCTGTATATGACATGGTTGCAGATGCCGTTTGCTGGTTATTGCTAAAGAGCAATGATAACTCCGAGGTAAGTGTTTGGAGCTCCATTGTCGAACTATGTATATTCTAACTTGTTTAGTGGTCATTTAATCCATCAAATACCGCCATTGAAAACTACCAAGTGGTTGGCCTGCTCGTCTACATGTTTCGTTCTGCAACGCTCATGTCTCCCGTGCAGTCTGAGAATACATCAGTCATGACCCATCCTAAAGACTCCTCTGTCACCTCCTACATGCAATTTGATGTAGAGGGGGAAGAAGCTAGGGAAATTCTCACTGATGAGGAGCTATGAGTATTGCTTCGCTATTCCTTGTTTCTCCTTTCCCCTGTTTATCTTGATCCTGCTTTGCTCTGATAGCAAAATGCAACTCTGGGGACTCTGTGGAACTCGGAAATATCTTTTCAGCTTACTCCGGAATGATTTGTCTATAAACGCAGTATTATTCTAGATAAGGGATCAGGCAAGAAAGCCTAGTGTGATGTAGGTGGGAAAAGTGGTGCGGTAGTGACAAAAGCACTGAAGGTATTGTACATCCAAAATGGCAATGAGAAAGAAAAAAGAGATATGACAGGGGTGCTTCTTTGTAATTCGAAGTATTTGTATGCCGCCACACAGCGGTGTCGCTCATTTAGGCCAATGAATTGTATGTGGACGAGAAAATAACGCCGGAAGCTCGTCCTTCCTTATTCAAACAAAGTCATGGAATGCTTCATGGAGGATTGAGATGGCCCAGCATGAAGTGACAAGGCCAAAGTAGAAACAAAAGTACCAGCCGCCCAGAGGAGAAGGAGGCGGGCGATGGAGAAAACAAATCAATGCATCGTGAACCTCGGAAGATTCACACACGCAAACACTCATATTATGTACGCTTAGAAATCCATCGAAAACGTTAATCGTCCTTGAACCGCTCGCCATAGGCGCTTGAGCCGGAGCTTGCACCGTATCCAGCCGCACGAGACCTGCTCGTTGCCACCACAGAAGGACTGTTGTATCGAATGGACGAGGATGAGGAAGAGCTGCCCTGTACATCAGACCTCTGCGATGCACCCTTGGAAGGACTGGGTGAGTTTCGGCCATCCATCATCCCGTCGTCAAGTTCAATCAAGTCATCCATCCGCCACATGCTGCGACCCCTGCTGCTATTACGTTGGCTGGGCGATCCTTGCTGTAGCTCATTGATGCCGGCCTTAGCTCGTGTTGCTACCTTTCGAACCCAACCCTCAAAAGCCCCGCCAATGTTTTCAAGGCCAGTGGATGCATTGGACATGCCGGTCGATGCAGACTCGAACGAAGCGTTCCGAAAACCGTCTGAAGGTTGTGGCGGGGCAAGATTGGGTATATGCTGGGCGATAAATCGAGTGAAGCCATCCAACGCGGGCCCTGGACCAGTCGAAGTGGGATCAAGTGTTCCAACGCCGGTCCCAGACAACTGAATACTACTGCGTTGGCGGCGATGCTGTGGGCGAGTGGGCTGCATGCTTTTGGGTTTGGGCTGATCGCCATTAGGTCGAGATCGTGGTACCATGCCCAAGGCTGAGGGCGGGGGCGGTGATCCTGTGGGAGACGGGGGTGTGATTGTTTCTCGGTACAAATCCGGGGGTTCTGCATCTGAGTAAGAGGTAGATTTTCGACGAGTACGCGGGAAAAATCCCAAAGCTCTTCGAGGAACACGGCCAATCTGTACTGGCCCAGAAAACCCATCCATATGTACCCAAGATTCATGCCTCCAAGCATGATTGGTATCGGCCCCAGATACAATTGCAGGCGCCTCCTGTTCCGTCGAATCATGATCGGTGGAACTAGTCACCGGAACAATAGAGCTGTTGCGGGAATCCTCGTTATCATGGCTCAATAGATCCACAGGCCTTTCAGGGACAGGGCGGCCTTTCACAGAGCATGCATCGACTGGTAATAGCACGGTGTTTCTGCTCTGGATATTGTCATTTGGCCAGAAACCGTTGGCCTTCCGAAACACTGCAGCCTGGCAGCCATATTTGATGGTCACACCGGTAATGGTGTCTGTAGGTTGCACTTTGTGGACGTAAGCTAGGGCATCTTCGTCATGCTCTGGCCTAAATGCTTGATGTGAAGTATCACCAGAGTCCCGCCTTTTGTGTGGGAGTGCGCGACTTGCAATCGGGTCACTATCGGCGAGCAGAAGGGCCTCTCTCTTTTTGGCCTGCACCAAAGCCTGTCGCTCCTCTTTTGTCCCAGTTCCAACCTGCGGAGCGATAGGTGCCGATGGACCCCATGTCGACCTGGGGGCGCTCTTGATATATATGTCTGATCGCGATGGTTTCCTTCGATTGTTTGATTTTCCCGCATCGCTCTGAGTGCCACGTCCAGCATCGCTCCCTAACACCGAAGATGCCAAGCTTTGGAGCGAGGACCACGAGGAGTCTAGAAAGTCCGCAGCACCTCCGGGCGACGACCCTTTTGATCCATTCCAAGCAAACGGCGTCGGCGGATTTCGAGCACCACGATTGATGGATTCGGTCGCACGGGATGGACGTGTCATTGGAAGTGGTGACGCCCCACGGGACGACAATGGCGAGGGGGTCGCTCCTCGAGATCGGGTGGTTCCAGCGTCGAGCGGCGCAAGATTTGTTGAAAATCCCGAGGAGAATAGCTGGGAAACATTTTGAGAGGAGTGATTCGTAGCATTATTGGTGGTGTCTTCTTCATCGTCCATGAATGAGACTAAGCGGCGAGGGCGCGATCGAACCGTGGAGGTTGAAGTTGTGCTTGCGCTGACTGCGTTGGAGCTTGGGAAAGCATTGGCAAAGCTTTGTTGAGAATTCATTCCTATGAGCCCAGTAGATGTGTTCAAGAATGCAAAAGAAAAGGCCCCCTAGAAGTGTGTGCTGCCAAGGCACCAGTTGCCATCAGTTGATCCTAAAAGAGACCCATTCGTCATCCACCCGGGAGTCGCATTCGTGGCCTTTGATCAGGGAGCACGGTAGGATACCTAGACCATATAGTTGGGACTTCCAAAAATATACTGTAAAGAGTGCGAGGTACCTAAGCTGCGAAGATACCCAGATGAGTTCAGAGGGATTGGCGATAGGAGGCCAAGGAGGCGTGACGATAACGACCCACAAAGCCCTTGGAACGCGGAGTAATAGAATGACAGCTTATAAACAGTTGGCTCTCAAATACACCAGGGCTCTCTTCTACGGACTATACAACAGACACAAGATGTTCAGATTCCTATCATGTACCACTGTCATTAGCACATTGGGGGCGTATGGGCAATGGGCGACTTTGCCGCTTAGCGAAGTATGGGTACTTGTCATTGCTGGGTCAAGGCCACCTATTACATGTACTGGTACATGACTACCCACTTACGTACATCACCTTGGGTCCCCCTTCTCCCGAGGTCTCTTTCAAACGTGTGTACTCATCTCTCCCTACATGTATTCGAGATAAGTAGAGAAGGAATCAGGTAGTTGACTGCAAAATTCGATCAAGGAGCAAACTCGATATTAGATGGCTGGATCCAAATCCAAGAATTGTACACATCGGAAGTTCTATAAACATGCGAGCCATACCAGGACATAAGATGCTATGTGGTAGAACCATAGACCACAACCAAAATTCATGGTCATTCATTAATCTGGCGTCTGGCATTTCCGGCAGACAGCGCCTAGTCCTCGCGCTGCGGGACAAGGGGTAAATAACAACAAAGACCGCAGGGTGCTCGTTATTCACTCTGGTGGCTCAGCCATTACAGAGTGTCGAGTTTCACCTTCCGAGGCGGCCTCTGACTCAGTACTCCAGTCGCCGTCTTCCTTTTCGATAGCTTTACCTGTCGGGGTGGACACGGGCGTGGGCTGGGGAATGACCTTGACACCACCGGCGCGCGAGAAGAAATCTTCTGTGCGAAGACCGCGAACTTCTTGTGGATCCATGGCATCCATTTGCATACCATTGGCCTTCTTTGTTCGGATCAACTCCCGCACAGGGACCATCGCCGCGTCCCGACATGCTTCCTTGATATCGCTACCGGACATACCCGCCATGGTTTTGACCAGATAGTGTAGATCGAAATTGTCGCGATCGACTTTAGTGTCTTTGAGGATCAGACTGAGAATACGGAGACGCTGAGCAGCCGGGGGAAGGGTGACGGGGAATTTCTTGGGCATTCTTCGGAGAATAGCCTCATCAATGTCCTGAATGCGATTGGTCGCCCCCAGAACAACGATCCGCTGGGGCTCCCCCGTTGAATTTGCCGACGTAAGACCGTCCCAATGAGTCATGAATTCGGCCTTGACCATACCACTTGCCTCGTGCTCGCCACTTCTCCGGGTTCCAAGTACAGCATCAATCTCATCAATGAAGACGATGGCAGGCTGTAACTTGCGCGCAAGCGAAAACACTGCATTGACCAATTTATTAGAGTCACCATACCACTTCTCCGTCAACGTTGAGATATGTAAGTTGATGAAGCATGCGCCGCTCTCTGATGCTAGAGCTTTGGCAAGCATGGTTTTTCCGCAGCCAGGCGGTCCGTACAAGAGGACCCCAGAAGGTGCAGTTAACAGAGACGAGGTGGACGCGTAGAGGTGAGGCATTGTCAGCGGGTAGATGACCGATTCCTTTAACTCCTCAATAATTTCGTCAAGGCCCCCGATGTCTTCGAATGACACAGAGATATCCTCCGGCGCAACAACATCCATCGCAATCGCTTGTTCATATTGACTCAAGGTGAGCTCCCTCTTTCGTTGCCCTTTCTCCCGTTTCCCACCGCCCCTCCTCGACGACTCATCATCTGATTCATTCCCACCCTCCAATCGACGTAAGATGGCGGCCGACTTCTGTCGCTGTTCTTCCTTCTTCTGGCTCTCCGGGTCGAAATCGAGGCGCGATAGAAGGTATCGAATGAGGAAGTATGCGGACGCAGACTTGATTAGTGTTAAAAGTATTCAGGCTTCATAAAAAACCGAACTAGGATCTTACAGTGCCTGCAACCATCAACATTTCTTGGAAGAATTGCTGCCATCTCCGGCCACCGGCTGATGCCATGGTGATAAGAGAAAGATTAGATGGAGTATGGAGATGGGAGTGGGGAAATGGCGCAAGGAGCGACAACTAAATAACAAAATGATTAATTCTAAGAGGTAGAATAGAGACCAACATTCAAAGAAGACAGCCGAGTCCGAAGTTCAGTCGGGGAGCTGTGGCGCGGGTGCCGGGGAACATGCCAGTCACATGCCGTAAGGCGGAGGCGGTGTTGGGGTGTTGTTGTCGGTGCGCGTCCCGCGAATATGCCAATGCCAAACAATTATACACAATGCCACCCAAGCGGAAAGCTGCTCCCAAGCTATCTGGGCTAGTAGGTTCTGATGATGAGAACATCATGGAAGCCACAGCGAAAGAGCCAGAGGTCTCCGATGAGCCTCCCGCTAAAAGGCGCAGAGGTAGACCGCGTACTTCACACGAGAATATGACCGAGATCAAATCCACCAAACCTGCTACACGAACGAAAAAGCAACAAACAGCTGCAAGCGAGCCAGAGGCTTCCGCTGATAAAAGAACCACCCGCCGTGGACGGCCTAGAGGAAGCCGTGCAGCTCAAGACGCCGAAATGTCGGAAGCAATGGAGGAGACAATTCCCGAATACGATAGTACACACGACGAGAAAGGAGAACCTTTCATCGTCAAAGATGCAAATAAGCAACCACCCAAGGCAGCAAAGGCTAAGGCCGCGGCGCCCACACGCGTTCGGGCACGAGCTCGTGCGGTCAGCGCGCAGCTTCACACAGATGGTGGATTCGAGTTTACGCCGAGCAGTGCTCGACAAATCGATCATAGTAATACCGACAAGGAGCAAGCCGCAAGCCCTTCTGGCCATTTGCAGACTGCGGAAGGGGGAGATCTTGAGGTTGAAGATTCTCAGCAAAATGAAGGAACCGCAACGGAGCTCGTGGATGAGACTCCAAGCCACAAGCACAAAGCAGCATCCCCCATCAAAAACGGCCGCTCCCGGCTATCCATTTTACGCAATTCACAAGATTCCTCTCCTCGTAAACGCAAGCTAGGAGGCATTGGAGGCACTGACTCCGAGCAGGGCGGCGACCCAGAACTGAGACGCAGGCTAGGTGACATGACCAAAAAGCACGATGCCTTGGAGAGCAAATTTCGCAATCTGCGGGAGATAGGCATTGTCGAGGCCAACGCCAATATGGAGAAACTACGAAAACAGAATGAGAATGTTGTTACCGGTATGTCTCTATCGTTGTATCAGCATGAGAGCATATGGATTGCTAAATCCTCATTAGCATCAAACCAAATGATTGCCTCACTGAAGGCGGAATTGGAGGCCCAGCGAAAGTTAGGACTACAGAGCCGTGGACTCCAGAAGCAACTCAAAGAGCGTGATGATGAATTGGCTCGACTCAAATCCGAGACCGATGATGCAAGGGCACAGCTGGCCTCCGCCCAATCTGAAGTCAAGGCATTGCAGACAAAGCTCGCCGCGGCGCGGAACACAGCTGCCAGTCTCGAGGGGGCTGTGGCAAAGGTCCCTGGCAGTGCCATCAAGGGTGGCGTCGTCAACCGTGCTAACGCAGCCGCCAGCGCCGAAGTGGCACAGGCTTCCCAGATTGCACAATTGAAAGAAGATCTCTATAGTGACCTGACAGGCTTGATCGTTCGTGATGTCAAGAACAGAGATTCAGAACACGTATACGATTGTATTCAAACTGGAGCTAACGGAAGTAAGTTATTCATTTCTTGATTTCTGGCCTTGTTTCCCTAACCCCTTTTCAGCTCTGCATTTCCATTTGGTCGTGCCCAAGGCCTCAGGCGCCTACGACCAAGCTGAATTCCAATATCTGCCTCTCTTGGACTCCAACCGCGATCGCGATCTGGTCAACATGCTGCCCGACTTTTTGACAGTGGATATCACATTTGTCCGCGGACAAGCGGCCAAGTTCTATACACGCGTGATTGATGTCCTGACAAAACGGAGGTCTCTTCCTGCACAATAGCGATGTTGACACCAGTTCGCATTCCGATGTCTTTGGAAGTCATTTAAATGAGGTATTTATCTTGAGGCCTGGGGTGTAATTTACGTTTGTACCTTCATTATAAACCTGACGTGTCAATAATCTTCCAGGTGCTGCATGACTGTTGTAGCTACGAAGTACATATAGGTACATGGCAAGGACTAGCCGCATGAAGCTCAACAAGCTTGGACCAGCCTCTTTTATAGATCCTAAGCTCGTCAAAGTGGCTATCAGAGGTCTGCAACATCGAAGAATTTGTACTTTGTAGATGTAAAATGCATCCTGAACATTGTTACGTTGTGGATAGCTGGAGTCCAGATGGACACGGTACAATTGGAGGCCGGTGATTGGCTCTCACCGCCCCCAAGTTCCCCGATGCGTCTCACCAAAAGTTGACGTGTTGCGTTCGACCTTCAAACCTCCTTTTCGTGATTCTCTTAACTTTTGTGGCAGTGGACCACTTCCGCTCTTTTAACTCTTGAACCCTCGAGAGACTAAGATCATGACGCGTCTTGGCCGCGTCGGGTTCTTGGCCCTCGCAGTGGTCTTCCACTTGATCTATACATACTCGATCTTCGATATCTACTTCGTCAGTCCAATTGTGAGTGGCATGCAATCATATGGTGTTGTACGATCATCCGGAGCTCCCGCACCAGCCAAACGTCTCGTCCTTTTTGTTGCCGACGGTCTACGGGCCGACAAGGCCTTCCAAGCGTTCCCCGACCCGTCCCCCGACGCCGATCCAGAAAATAACGAGTTGATTCGCCTGTCGCCATTTATTCGCTCGAAAGTCCTCTCCCAGGGAACATTTGGTGTCTCTCACACCCGTGTTCCCACCGAGTCCCGACCAGGCCATGTTGCGCTTATTGCGGGTCTCTACGAAGATGTATCCTCCGTCACCACAGGGTGGAAGATGAACCCAGTGAATTTTGATAGCGTGTTCAACCAAAGCCGACACACATGGAGCTGGGGAAGTCCTGATATTCTGCCAATGTTTAAGGAGGGCGCGGTGCCGGGCAGGGTCGATACCGAGATGTACAGTGAAGAATTGGAGGATTTTACTGTCGATGCGACGCATTTGGACACTTGGGTCTTTTCCAAGGTCCAGGGCCTCTTCGAATCCGCAAAGTCTGATCCGGAGTTGGACCGGAAGCTGCGGGACGATAAGTTGGTGTTCTTCCTCCACTTATTAGGCCTGGATACCACTGGCCACGCTTTCCGTCCTTACTCAAAGGAATACCTACATAACATCCAGGTGGTGGATCGGGGAGTTCAGGCAGTGACAAAAGTGGTGGAGGACTTTTACGGCGATGACAAGACGGCGTTTGTGTTCACCGCAGACCATGGCATGAGTGACACGGGCAGCCATGGCGATGGCCATCCTGACAACACCCGGACACCGTTGGTTGTCTGGGGCTCCGGTGTTGCGCGGCCTCAGCTCTCGGTTAGCGGCACTGCCGCGGGACATGAAGATGGATTCTCCGCTGACTGGGGATTCGATCGAGTCCGCCGACATGATGTAGCACAGGCTGATGTTGCGGCCCTCATGGCCTACCTAGTCGGTCTTGACTTCCCCGTCAACTCGGTTGGCCAATTACCACTAGACTATATTGATGCGAGCCCCAAAGAGAAGGCGCTGGCCGCTCTCGCTAACACGCAGGGGGTTCTGGAAATGTATCGCGTCAAAGAGGAGCAGAAGAGGAACGCGGTGATCCGATATGTACCTTACGAGCCACTGTCAGGTTACCACGAGAACTCGATCAAAGGTAGACTGTCTAGAATCGAGGCACTCATCTCTAGTGGTAACTATGATGAGGCTATCGTGGTATCAGCCGAGCTTCTTCGCGTTGCCCTCGAAGGCCTACGCTATCTGCAAACATACGACTGGGTTTTCTTGCGGACTATTGTCTCTGTTGGATACTTGGGGTGGATTGCGTATGCGCTGACCACGGTGATTGATCTCCATGTCCTGCACGGGACATCAGACTCTCACCGGACGACGGCGAGCATCTCGTTCTTCTCGTCCATTTTGGTGGCCTTATTTTCGGTATTCCTCTACCAAGGCTCATCATGGCGCTACTACTTCTATGTATCCTTCCCCGTCTATTTCTGGGAAGAAGTTTTTGCGCGCCGCAAGGCTCTGATTGCTGGCCGCGAGATTGTATTGGGTCATGTGCGCTCTTTCACTGGATACCTCAAGTTCGGGCTCCAGCTACTGGCATTCCTCGGCGTGATGGAAGCAATGGTACAATCGTACTTCCATCGGGAAATTTTCACTGTCTGCTTTGGCTTGGGTGCATTGTGGCCTATGATCCATGGATTCGGTTTCATCCGCAGCCATGCATTCCTGATTGTGACTTGGGCTCTTGGATGTGGGTTGATGAGTTTGTTCACCCTTCTTCCGGTCATCAAAGTTGAAAACATTGACACAATGTAAGCCTTGCTCTATTCTCATTCGGTCTGCGTTTACTGACTGGTTTGCAGCACATATGGTGGTGTGCTTATGTTTCTCACCGGCATTCTATATTTACTGTTCGAAGATGCCATCATTGGATCCCGTGAGCCGGCATCAAAAATATCAAGTGCCAGTGGCCGTCTTGGTTCACGAGTCATCATGGGTGTCCAACTCGGTATGGTCCTGCTTGCTGTGATTGTCACTCGATTGTCTGTCCTCTCTCTCCAAGCCCGTCAAGGACTACCTTTTGGAAATCTCGTGGTTGGGTGGATCGTCCTAGGTAAGTTGTCTGATATTCCAGGACCACGGAGATATGGTTTCTAGTATTGACCCAATTCCAGTTGCGTCCCTTACTCTGCCATTCTTCCACCGTTTGTACCCAAATAGCCACTATCTGCACCGGCTTATGATCATCTTCTTGACCTTCTCACCCACATTTATCATTCTCACCATCTCATGGGAGGGACTTTTCTATTTTGTGTTCTGCATGACCATTGTGACATGGGTTCGCCTTGAACACGCTATCTATGTCCATACGACAGGCGCTTTAACGAAATCTCAGAGCACAGGGGTGACAATTGTCGATGGGGAAAGATTCTACTACCGGGCGCTTACGCTGTCTGATGTTCGCGTGGCACTCTTCTTCTTCTTCCTCCTCCAGTCAGCTTTCTTCAGCACTGGCAATGTCGCTTCGATCTCTACGTTCTCCCTCGACAGCGTTCGTCGCCTCATCCCGGTGTTCGATCCTTTCGCCCAAGGCGCGCTTCTGATCCTTCAAATCCTCATTCCCTTCGCTATCATCAGTGCCAACCTAGGTATCCTTAATCGCCGCCTGGAGGTACCTCCGAGCGCGCTCTTCATGGTTGTTATGGCCATTTCGGACATCATGACTCTCAATTTCTTCTTCATGGTGCGTGATGAAGGCTCATGGCTCGATATCGGCATGACCATCAGCCATTTTTGTATTGCGAGTGCCCTTTGTACTTTTGTCGCGGGTCTAGAGTTCCTCAGCGAACAATTTGTCAGCGGGGTGGATTTCAGCCCCAGTGTCCAGGCTCTCGAGGTCACTGCATGTGGCCACGAGGAGCCCAAGGCGCCTCAGAAGACTCCATCCAATGGGAGCAAGCCGTCCAAATCCAAAGCCAAAGGTAAGGGCAAGGGCAAATCGGCCAAGAACGGGTCATCATAGCATTTCCATAATCTAATGCCAACATGCTATATGGGCTCCAATGTACACCCTTGAATCCGACTCAAGTCTACCATGTACTCTGTACGTACGGAGTACTCAACCTGTAATTTGTATCTCTGCAAGCTCATCGGACTTTGATTTACTTCCGTACCACTGGGGGTCTCTCATTGGTGCTCAGAGTTACCGAGGCATTCACCAGCTGCTTGTGATACCGACATCACTTCTGAAGACATTCGACTAGAATATCATAGCCCCCACAACTTTCCCCTGGTCTTTTTCGTCTTATCCCCCGCAATCTCATCTCTGGCTTTGAGGCCCTTGAGTTTGAAGGATCGGCTAGAATGATCTACCATTGCATCCGAAGTACCTTTTTAGATTAATATTTCTGAAACATCGAGGACGCTAGCACGCGCCCGTGTACAGTGCTGCTCTCTATACGGAGTATACGGCGTACAACCCAGCAGTGATCTGGTCACACTGCACTGCATCTGCTTTATATCCACTCAGGGTGTGGTTTCCAACTCTCCGACAGGGTTTACTGTTCACGAATATATATGTAGATCGGCATCCCGGCTCTTGTTCCCTGACCTTTCAAGATTGGAGGCGTAAAGCTAACGCAGGATCCAGAAACCGGCACGTCACTAAAGAGCTCCTACTCCGTACCCCTTGGTCAAATCGGGATGTCCCCGAACCCCGAATGGAGGCTGAAGCCATGGGGTTTCTGTATTTCCACGCAGTGTGGAGCCTACTTCAGGTCCTAAGCCTCTAGGGCTGGTAATTGGGAAGAGTTCATTGGAGCTGTGCTGTGGACGTCTTGATTCTCGGGTACCCATACGAAATATAAGAGACGAGGGTATAGGCACATAAGGGAGATTCGGTACTCTGTCGATGCTGTCCGAGAGAGGTCTATACCAACTCCTGTCTATGTCGTTCGTCAAGTAGGATCATTGTAGGGCTCTTTCTATGACCCCTATTTCAAGAACACCTACACATTGCCCCGACATATCCAACATCAAGTCGAAATACCTACAATAGCAAGGTCAAGATGCGACCAGATCAAAGATCTCAGTATACAGCGCATATGTTGTATACAGCTGGGTAGAACACCAAGTGCTTAAAAGGGGGGTCCACCAGTGACCTCAGATGGTCCCACGTCCATCAGTAAATGCCCCCCATCAACACCTTTATTGCCACATCCCAACGGTTCCCCCAGAACTTCGATATTCTCTCTCTCTCTCTTCCTTTCCCCTCTGTCTTCCGGTACTTTTTCTTCGCTGATTTTCCGTTGATCGCGTGGCTTTGTTCAAATCTCCTTTCTTACCGTGATACCCCGCGGGATCTCTACTCAATCCTGGCCTTTTCCCAAGTTATATCCTGATACCGTCCCCCTCCGAGCGCATCCCACATCCCCGGACTCTTCGATCAAGTCTACCTCCCAGCTTGGATGGAGACTACGTGGCCATGAGTACCACTGAATTCCACACCGACCAACTTACGGAGAATCACCCCAGTCCGGCCCCGAGCAACGCGGGCTCCACGGGAACTTCAGGCATCACAGTGCGCAATGGTCCACAAGGCCAGCCGCTGAGTTTCAGAAGGTAAGCGGATGCTTGCTCGTTCCAAATCAGATAGTGTCGACATGGGGTGGGGGATGTGATATAGGGGTGTCGCAAAAGGGGAGATGTGGGCGCAAACTGGCAGTTGAGGGGGGACTTTTTTGTTCAGACTTTTCGCTTTTCTTCCCTGCAGAAAGGGAAACTTTGCAAGTTAAAACAGGTCGGAGTGCTAATTCGGTTCTTTTTTAATCTCATCATAGACAACGTGCATCACGCGCGTGTGAGGTACGTCTGGATTTCGATCGAGGGGACGCGACGCTGGGGCCGAGGTTCTCACGCACCTCGGCTCAGTTTCTTATCGCGATACATCTACACTCCCCCCTCTGTGGTCTTTTGGAGTTGTGACTGACTTTTTCGCTTGGATTCCTCAATATAGACATGTCATGCTCGAAAGGTGCGGTTTTCCCTCGGTCGCATCTCGATTTTTCCACCTCTAACCCTCGCCGTCGCCTAATAGGTCCGATGTGATGCAGCTAGTCTCGGGGTGCCTTGCACCAATTGTGTTGCTTTCTCGATCGAGTGCAAAATCCCTTCTCCGAAACGCAAGAAGACCAACCAGAACAAGAACAAAGATGACACTCGGTATGATGATAGTCCACCCCACACGGCCTCCTCCATTGTCGACGCGGCGGTAGCTCATTTCCGACCTACAAACGCCGAGGAATCAACCGGTTCAGGATCCAGCTCTGTTCCTGCACCGGGAGAAAGGACTAAAAGTGCGGACTCGGATGAAAAGAACAATGCTTTTGGGTATCGAAACAACCGCATGGCCGTCGACGGCATGCCCAATACATCCCTCTCGGAGGCCGAGGCGGCCCAGCAAGCTTCGACGGATAATGCTTATGCACAATTCATGAAGCCCAAATTCGCTCGTGCGCCGATCAAGGAGGCTGGTCGGGTGGCATACCTAGGCGAATCATCGAACCTGTCTCTTCTGGTTCAGGATCGCCATGGAACAGCAGATGTTGTGCACTATCCTCTCCCACCGAACATTAGAGGATCCCGTGCCAGGTTGACGGATTTGGACAATTTAGAAATTGATATTTTACACCAGCGGGGTGCATTCCTTCTCCCACCCAAGCCACTTTGTGATGAGTTGGTCGACGCCTACTTCAAGTGGGTGGCACCCGTGGTGCCCATTATCAACAAGAGTCGCTTCATGCGCCACTACCGCGACCCCAAGAATCCACCATCGCTGCTGCTACTCCAGGCGATTCTGCTGGCAGGATCGAGAGTCTGTACTAATCAACAGCTCATGGATGCAAATGGCTCGACGACTCCTGCGGCTATGACCTTCTATAAGCGTGCTAAAGCATTGTATGATGCTAATTACGAGGATGATCGTGTCACTATCGTCCAGGCATTGGTGCTTTTGGGCTGGTATTGGGAGGGACCTGAAGGTGAGTCTACGTGCGATTCGCTTGTCCCAATCATTCTTCTGACTGGCAATAGACGTCACCAAAAACGTGTTCTACTGGACGCGGGTAGCTATGGTGGTGGCTCAGGGTTCTGGAATGCATCGCAGCGTCGAGATGTCTCAGCTCAACAAACCAGACAAGAGACTTTG
The DNA here is from genome assembly GCA_027569675.1 of Penicillium crystallinum. Lineage (NCBI taxonomy): Eukaryota > Fungi > Ascomycota > Eurotiomycetes > Eurotiales > Aspergillaceae > Penicillium > Penicillium crystallinum. The sequence continues at coordinate 137,993 of JAPDKR010000038.1, read as the reverse complement.
GAAAAGAATCTGGTGGACTTTGTTCACCCGGGATCGCTCTGTGGCTGTTGCATTGGGACGACCTATTGGGATCAATACGGATGATTCGGATGTTGAAATGGTGACAGAGGATGATTTCATTGAGGATGAACTCGATACTCCCGCCGAGTATCCAGTAGATCCGGTCCATGTCCAGTTCTTCCTACAGTATGTTAAGCTGTGCGAGATCATGGGGTTGGTTTTGTCGCAGCAATACTCCGTGGCTTCCAAATCACGGCGTATGAATGCAATGGACCTTACTCACTCCGACATGGCGCTGGCCGATTGGCTGCAGAATTGTCCCAAGGAAGTATGCTGGCAGCGCTCTCGGCATCATTTCTGGGCGGCTCTCTTGCATTCTAATTACTATACAACGCTTTGCCTTCTCCACAGAGCCCACATGCCGCCAGCTTCATCTGCGCCCAACAACTACAGAGTCGAAGAAATGGCTTACCCGTCACGAACAATCGCCTTCCAAGCCGCCGGGATGATTACCTCGATTGTTGAGAACCTCCAAGCCCACGGGGAAATTCGGTACACGCCCGCCTTCATCGTCTACAGTCTCTTCTCGGCGTTGATCATGCACGTGTACCAAATGCGTTCCTCGGTTCCTTCGATCGTGGCCACCTGCCAGGAGAGAATCAACGTGTGTATGCTGGCCCTCAAGGATGTATCGAAGGTTTGGCTAGTGGCGAAAATGGTGAATACTTTGTTCGAGTCTATTCTCGGGAACAAGGTGCTGGAAGAACGACTGCAGAAGGCTGCAGGCCGGAGACATCAGCGAACACGGCACGGCGAATCCTCAACTTCCAAGAAGCCAGATCCGCCAAAGCGCAAGTTTGACGACATGGACATCGGCATATCAAACGGCGGTCCCACGCCCCCCGTGTCGTACGAACGCTCACGGCCCCAGACGCCCGCTGTCACTCCCTCTCGGGAACTCAACCCCCCTGCTCTCGGCGGCCAACAGTCACCAAATCACACCCGTGGTCCTCACGATCCCATGACCGGTACTGGCAACTCCAGAGCCAACACCCGGCCTACAACACCCTTCAATGGTCAATTCTCTTTACCTGCCACGCCCCCAGATTTCTTCCTAGTGACCCGCACCTCACCCAACCTCTCCCCCTCCCTTTGGGAGAACTTCCAACCCGACCAACTCTTCCCAGATGGCACCGCGTTCTTCCCTGAATTGACATCACCTCCCCAGCCTGCCGCAGTGGACCCGTCCCTTCAGATCCCGTCACAATTACCCCCGGGTATGACCCAGCGCCCGCCCATGATGAGCAACCAGCCGCAGCCAATCCCAGGTCGCAGTATGTCTGTCTCTCAGGGCAGTCCGTCGATGGTGTCGGGTCTGCCGGGCGCGATGGGAATGCAGCCCACTCCACCGCAACAAATGTTTGGCATGGAGGGCCAGCATCAGCAACCCTGGCCGCCCATGCAGGGTCTCGATGGGACCATGAGTGGAGCGGCAATGGATGCCGCTAGCCAGGATAATGATAGCTGGAGCAGTAGTTCTCGTAGCGGGCCGACTGCACCGACGACGCTGAATGTCGAAGACTGGTACGTTTCACTATCGATTCGTTTCTTTTTGGTCTGCTTTTACTTACACCTCCCGAACAGGTTCCAATTCTTTGGTATCAATGGCGGGTTTGGTGACTTGGCTGCTTAACCCATCCCGAGATGAACTATGCATCACTTCCGGGATTATGCACTTCTGCACACTTCGCCTGTCGACATTGGACTTGCAGCTCAAAAACACAGTTCTTTTCACAGAATCTAATCTAATTGCTATGCTGGTATATATGGTGTCGTCTTCTGGAGCTTGCCTTTCCCGGTTCTCCTAAAAGAGATTGCTTTCGGGGCTATATGCGTTCGGCTGGGGCGTTTGTGGGATTCTTTCCGAGGTCTGTTCTGCCATGAGGGATGAGTCTAATTATGAATAACCTTGGGGGTTGATGGTTCCTTTTGCTTTTTCCTTATGCCATTGTCTCTCTTGTATGTATTGCTGTCTTGCGCTCGGGCTGTTACGGAAGAACTTCACGGACTGGCATCCAGGGGGAGTTTAAATCGAGTATATATGAATTTCAATTGTTCTCTCTTGACAAAGTACTTCTTATAGAGTACACGTAGGTATGTACTTTATCTGGAATTAACACGTAGAAGGATCAGGAGTTCCTAGCAATGTGATGAAATCACCCGCGACGCGCCAACCCGCGCTGATCGCGTTGGGATGCCCCGTAAATTGTCGAGATCGTAAACACAGATTCTTCACGGTACAAAGTATACTTGTAATTTTGATATACTTCCCATTCTATCTATTCAGCTTGATTATCCTCTCAATGACTCCAAAGAGAAAGTCTGCTGGTTCTGTTCCAGCTGGAGGTGCAAAGAAGTCCAAAGCCCAAGCCTCGGAGATCGACCCAGCAGTAGAAGCAGAACTCAAGCCTATTCTCGATAAGCGTTGGTCTCCTGTCTCTGTATCGCGCAATTCAGACTCATTCAGGTTGCGAACCCGCGATCGCGACCACGCATTCACCTATGTTTGCCTGGGCCACGCGCCGTGAGATCTCTGACGAAGAAGACGACGAAGACGACGAGGATGAGGACGAGGCAAGTCTGGAGAAGAAGAAGAAAGAGGATGCAGTAAGTTTCTGTTGCTGAGCAGAAGACCTAGCTCGTCGGGGTCAATCTATTCAATCTCGAGATGCCCGATACCCCCGGGTTAAGTTCCCATATGAGCAGTAGCTGATTCAAGAACAGGAAGTGGACGAGGACACTGTCCTCAAACCTGCCTCCGAGAATCCAAACGAGAAATGGATCTTCACCAATGCCGGTGTGGCCAAGTGGATGGCGCTGAGGGAACAAACCAATGTGCGTGATCCGGATAACTTCAATATGCATATCTACAGCGACTTTTTTGGTCATGCGATCCTCGAGTTGGTTGAAAACTTGCTTGTGGATTTCCAATAGGCTGCTGGTGATTGGAAGATGCAATGGGCTATCTGTGAAGCGACGGGGCTGTATTTTCAGATGAGCCCTCTCATGAGAGCCATCAGGTTTGTTCTCCCTTTACCTAGAACCAGGTTCTTCTGGGATGGATAATTAATGGGTTATAGCTGCGAGGATGACGGTACAAGGAACGCGGTCTTTAATGCTTTTGGTACAATGCTCCTCACCATGCTCGCTACCCTGGAGCGCGATGGCCTCCTCAAAGCTGACTCTGAGGTTCGAAACGTTGGTGCGGTCATGGGCACATCCATCCGCTTCATGGTTGACTTTGAAGCTTACGGTATCAACTGGGAGCAGCATGAGTTCAAGGTCAAGGCATATGCTGCGAAGCATGATATCAAGATTCATGGTTTAAATGACCCATCCTATGAAGAGTCCTCGGTTGAGATTGAGCTCCCTGGGGCTACAGCTGAGGCCAATGATCCTTGGGGCTGGAAGAGCGCAATTACAGAACCGAAAAAGGAAAAGGAGAAGCCTCTTGGCGGGGATTCAAACGATATCACGTCCTGGACTCCGGCGGAACGCAAGAGGTTGGCCTTTGACAAGAAGGACACCCTTCCTCGCAGCGCTATCACACATATCAAGGACGGTCACATTATGGCGTTGGCTTAGCCATATCAGCAAGTATAGATTTGTGTATCTATTGGAGAGTTGACAATCATTTGAGCTGTCTTACGAGAGTGTGCATATGTAAATCACAATTCCAAACATGGGATGCTATAAGGGTGTAGGAATGCCCTAGAGATCCATAGATACATACATGACTAATTGCCACACTGGGGATGCAAATATCAGTCAACATAATTATTAGATACAAACCTCTGAATTCCACCTTGATATCCCCCATCTCTCTACAGAGAATCCTATATATCATACTCCGTACTCCATACTTCACTTCACGTGAAAAGCCCTCTCCTGACTCATCCCCACATACTTGCACACCTAATTGGGACTAGCGGATGACGAAATCGCAATTGGAGCGTTTCGACGAATCAGCGTCAACGAGACGCGGAGTCAGCTTGTCCGGGGGAAGGACAAGACCGAATGATTTGGCGGCTGGCGTCTCCTTCATTTCTGATCTCTATTCCCTTCTTCTCCCATTCTCCTTGCATTGTTGAGTCTTGTTTGCTTTTCAACATCCCCAATCACCCTCCTACACTCCCTCTCCTTATATCTGCCCCGCTCTGCAGCGATGTCGGCCCCAGGACCCGGATTTCCTAATGCTGCGTCGGGGTCATCCAGCGGTGTGAAGAAGGGATTCCCTCAGGTTGATCTGTCGGGAAATGACCTTCCACCATCTCCTGCTCCGTCGAGCCCTCACACCGGTCGCCGGTACAATATTGCCACTGAGCTGGTCTTCACCGAGGGTAGTGATCAATACAATGCCAGCAGTGTTCCTATCTACCAGGTATAAATTCATCTCTACGATGCAATGGCAATTCCAATTGGGAACCTTTGATAATAACCAATCTTGAAACAGAGTGCTACCTTCAAGCAAACCTCCGGCGGCGGTGGTGGAGAGTATGACTATACACGCTCCGGCAACCCCACCCGTACACATCTGGAGCGTCACTTGGCTAAGATCATGTCCGCACAGCGTGCCCTCGTGGTTTCCTCTGGCATGGCAGCCTTGGACGTGATCACAAGACTGCTACGCCCCGGTGATGAGGTGGTCACTGGCGATGACCTCTACGGTGGCACCAATCGTCTGCTCAAATACCTTTCGACCAACGGCGGGATCGTTGTGCACCACGTCGACACGACCCGACCTGAGAAGGTCCGGGAGGTGCTGAGCTCCAAGACAACTATGGTGCTCCTCGAGACTCCCACAAACCCCCTCATCAAGATTGTGGATATCGGACAAATTGCTGCCGCTGCCCACGAAGCCAACCCTAACTGTATTGTTTCTGTGGATAACACCATGATGTCCCCACTTCTCCTGAATCCATTAGATTTTGGTGCCGATGTGGTTTACGAGAGTGGCACCAAATATCTATCGGGCCACCACGATCTCATGGCTGGTGTCATTGCCGTGAATGACCTTCAGCTAGGAGAGCGTCTGTACTTTCCGATCAATGCCTCCGGATGTGGACTGTCACCGTTCGACTCCTGGCTACTGCTGCGTGGCGTGAAGACGCTGAAGGTTCGCATGGACCAGCAGCAGAGCAATGCTCAACGAATTGCTGAATTCCTTGAGTCGCATGGTTTCAAAGTACGCTACCCTGGTCTGCGGTCCCACCCACAATATGAACTCCACAATTCCATGGCGCGGGGTGCCGGGGCCGTACTCTCATTCGAGACCGGTGACACTGGCGTTAGCGAGCGCATTGTGGAGAGCGCCAAGCTTTGGGCTATCAGTGTCAGTTTTGGTTGTGTCAATAGTCTGATCAGTATGCCATGCCGTATGAGTCATGCCAGCATTGACGCGAAGACGCGGGCGGAACGCGCTTTGCCTGAAGACTTGATCCGATTGTGTGTTGGTATTGAGGATGCAGATGACCTGATTGACGACTTGCAACGCGCGGTATGTATTCTATTATCTTCCTTTTGGTATTTGCTAACTCTCTTCAGTTGGTGCAAGCTGGGGCAGTCAATGTCACCATGGAGGGTATTGAAGCGCACTCGGCAGTTTAGAAATGACATTTGGGGCGTTAGGGGTTTAAACCACAAAAAAATCTTGGAAAACGGGTGTTATCGCTTATCCGGCAGATAAGACGGGCCGGCATCGGACCCGGCTCCGGGTCGGGGCGTTCTCGTCCGATGGGAACACTTCCTTGTAGATATAATCGGAGATCTCGCATTTGTAATTCATTTCATCCTTTGATCAGTATCTCGCTTTCTCATTGGCCATACAACCTTGCCTTTTCTCACTGAAGCATACATAGGGATGCTATCCCGCCAGATACAACATTAACAATGGCGACAGTGAAGGAGCAAGGACAGGATCGCCAGGAACCAAGTCCCATTATACGCCCCACAGCTCCCAAATGGAATACTACGGCTTTAAGCAAGCGGTTTGGCGTTGATGTTGCGAGCGCAGCAACAGCGGGTGCGCTGACCTGTCCACTCATCACAATCATTGATCGGTACGTGACTGGCGCAATCGTTGAAGCTCTTCGCGAAAGCTGATCTCTCTTACTGTAGCGCAATCATGGAAAAAGCCTCCAAAGGGTTTCCCATCAGCCAGACGATTAACAACTGCCTCCGATCGATGGTCGCTCGACCCAGTTCCTTCTTCCTCAGTACTCCATTTCTCCTCATTTATACCCTGTACACTTCGACCTACCTGACAGCAAATACAATCGATACTATCCGATCTACAACACATAACGAGCCATACAATACCATTGATACAGGTCTGCCTAAGTTTTTCGCAACGGCAATAGTTAACATGGCAATCTGCGTCTATAAAGATGCACGCTTCGCCAAGATGTTTGGCGCCTCTCCTCCCCAATCGCAAGCTAGAACAAGGGTCATAAGCACGAATCCAATTGCGCACAAACACAGCTCAGCCCGCCACGTATCCCATTCTTCCCCTTCCTCTGCATCGACCGGACCTGCTCTTCAAATACCCAAAACCTCGTATGCCCTTTTCTGTCTCCGTGACAGTATCACAATCTGGGCATCCTTTAACATTCCTGCCCTTCTCGCCCCCACAATCCCAGATTTCCTCGCCACAAGCTCTACCATGAAATCGAGCATCGCACAATTTGCCTGTCCTGCTGCAATGCAGTTCGCTAGTACGCCCATGCACCTTCTGGGTCTTGATTTATATAATCGCCAGCCAGCGGGAGGGTTGCACTGGACAGACCGTGCAACAAGGATCCGTCGTGATTATCTGCCTAGCTGCTTTGCGCGTATGGGGAAGATTGTTCCGGCCTACGGTGTTGGCGGTGTGGTCAATGTGCGCATGAGGGATTATTTGATGAAGAAAATTGAGAAGGGGGTATGATATTGATCGAATATCATGGACGTTTTTCTGTTTCTTGCCCAGGCGGTTGGTGCTTATGACCTCATGATCAATGATCTCTTCATTCTATTTCCATTAATGCCTAGATTTGCATTTCGTGGCAGGCTCTTTGCTTGATCACACGGTTTTTTCCTTCCCCCCATCTCTCCACTCATATTTACATCTCGCTTGGGATTAATACTCGGTGTTTTTGGTCCAGGGGTTTGGACTTCGATTTCATATTGCATATTTTGTTTGCTTACATGCCGCTGGCATTGTCTTTCTGTGGCATCAATTTATTTTGATGTCATATGTATCTACCTGAAATATGGTCAAGACTTGGCTGCTAATACCATCGGTTCATTTCGAAGACTGATCATATTCCTATTGAGTCTCCTACCTTGTCTCTGGTGTTGTGAGATATTATACAGTGTAAAATATGAACATATGACACAAAATCTCAGATATGTACATTTCCGGGGGATACATACGGATATAATAAATAGCAGGAAAGAGAAATCAAAATAACAAGATCAATCCTGTTGATGATACTCCGAGCAAAGAAACAAGCATTTACCACCTTCAAAAGTTAGCTAGACATTATAGGAGAATAAGAAGACCAAAACTTACACGAAAGCTTCTGAGTGCAGATAGAGCTCCTCGACCTCACCCCCGAACACCCTGGCCTGTGCAAGAGCTGCCGCATTTCGGGTATCATGCAGCATAGAAGCAGGACCACAAACTAAGACCCCGACCCGCTGTTTCCTTTGGAGTTGCGTGCCTTGTACATGTGCCATAGCAACAGAGCGTGCAACCAGACCAGGGATATCGGGCCGCGCATTGCGGTGGACATTCAAACTGAAACTCCCCGTTGTAGTAATCTCGGCCGGCGGTAGCTTATTCGCTGTGCCCTTGATATCATCGGATTCAGAACTGGAGGAGATTCCAGAGTTACGCTGGTCAGTGACATGCACAGAGACCGCAGTTTCAAACCCATTGTCCGAGTCCCTGGAAAAGGTGGTAGACTCCGAGAGACGTGATTCAATCTCTGCGATATACCAGTCTGCCATGGCGTGGTCACGCGTCGAGAAGACTACCTGGAGGTTCCGACGGGAAGTTGCTCTTTTTTCGGCGTCGGGTACACTCATCCCTGTCAGACGGAGCGCTTCGTCCACCATTGCTAACGAGAATCCGCCCCCCGAGCCACCGGCAATCACCAGGATTGTGTCAAATTGGGCCATATGAGGCTCGCTGACGCCACCGTATGGACCCTCGATGAGGATCTTCTTCGAGCAGCCTGGATTCTTGGCTGCCATTGCTTTCAGGCGCCCAGTTACCCCACCGCGGGGCTTGATATAAAATATTAGTTCTGACGCTTGGCCGATCTCATCTGGATTGCGACAGGCGGAAGAGATCGTGAATGGGTGGGCGGTGAGAAGATGCAGGTCAGAGGTGAGGAATCGTATAAAGACATGCTGACCGGGAGTCCATTTGATGATTGATGGCACTGCTACACGAATAAAACCACTCGGGAGGAGCTCGAGGGTCGCGGTGTGGATGCCGTGCATGAGATAGGTGCAGGTGTGGCTTGCTATCAGGCTTAGGAAATAGATCACACCCGAAGCAATGAAATAGTCCCTGGTATATGTTAATGTGAGGTTCCTCTGATCTCTTTTGGGCGCTAAACATACCAGGAGGAGAGACGGAAATCGCAGTGGAGGAAGAAGAAGACAACAAATACCACAGCCACGAAGATGTGGGTAGCCTTGAAGAATTCGTAAAATCGATTGCTGTGGTGGATGTGTTAGAACTTGCAGTATAGTATCAAGGTAAGGAGCTTACCGGATGAATGGCAAAGACATGAGAGTTAGATATGTCTGTGACACTAGAGCAGCAACTCCTGTCCAATATACGACACTTGTCTTCCATTGGTGCATCATATCCCCTTTCCAGACATGATATATGATGAAAGGAAAGGTGTGAATCAAGGCCAAGATAAACATCGCGTAGCTCGACCAGTGATGGAAGACTTGTAGTTTCTCATGCGGAATCCCAGTTAAACCGGAGATCATGTTGGCCTTTGTGCTCAGTGCCCTCGGGAAAGGTCAGATAGGCAACTTGCAATCGTGGGAATCCAATACTCACAGCACAAATGGCAGCAGTGCAAGTGCCATCCACCCTGAGCGAGTGGCAATTGGGGGACTACTTCCATATGAAGCATCTGTCGGCCAGTAATAAGGCTGTGGGCCAAGTGTCATCGCTATAGTTCAAGAATCAGCGACTGTACAATTTTACAGTGCCACAGCACCCACCGAAGAAGAACGCCGCGCCCACTGCCCCTAAGAGCACCACACCTAATGCTGGCGACCAATACCGTAGTGCAGGCAATCGATATCCACGATAAGACAAGTATCGCGAAACAGAGGTGAACATGCGCCATGGCCGGGTTCTTTTCACTCTGTCTGGTGTCAACCGAACGAGGAAATTCGCGATGGCGAATACTCCAATCACCGCACACATGAAATAGACAGTGTTCAGCGCGTAGACATGGTCGGCTTCGTACCTAAACAAGATCTATGAGTACACAAGTCGGAATAAGATTCCATGGAGGTACATACCAGTATCGCCAGTGGTAGTTGCGATAGAGACATTGTGCTTCAGTCAATTTACAATTGTCTGCGCGAGACGAATGAAGCATCACCGGCTGGTCAAGCCAGGGTGTGCCCTCAGTTATCTCCATGTCCATCATCTTGTACCGAGTAAAGGTGATACACCGTGCCTACGATAGGTCCAGGGAAATCTCCATAGATAAGATGGACCACATCAGTGATCATCCAAATTGGGTTTTGTGCCTTGTTCTGACATGATGGTTGCGGAACCGAAGCCAGGAATCTGTGATTCTTGAAGGACGCTCTCAGGGCCTTCGAAAACACATTCCAACCATGTCAGCTCTTGCCGATCACCCGAGGGGATCTGCTCACAATTGAGCACATTTTTCTGGAGCTACGGGGCTGCGATCATGATTTGGAGGCTCGTGGTTGGCGGAGTATGAACGAAAAGGCTAAATCGACTCGAGCACATTTGCGCTCGATATAAATTGCTTACAAAGTCGGTAGATCTATACAGTTGGCAAATGATGTCAAATTTGCAAGAATCTACTTGCCTTTCTCCTGCATCATTTCCGAAGGTGCCGCATATACTTTCCTCGAAGGTGAGCTATTCAACGCATGCGGAGCACTAGAGGCTCGAGCCACCAGGAACCCTACTCTCTTCACGGAGGAGATTTCAAAAACCAGAAGTCAACGATATAGATATTCATCAAACTAATCATATATGATATGTATCCGACATTGAATCAAGGTGAAAAAGAATAAAGCTATCGACGACGAGAAGAGAAGAGCACGAAAGAAGAAAAAAAGAGGAAGTCAAAGCATGCTGCATCGGGACTAGCGTCTCACATGGTAAATCCAACCCTACATTCCCCAAAGTGTCTACGCTGTCCTCCTTCAAGGGAGCACCGGCGCAACGGAAACAGTGGCCCCAAGAGGCATTTTGGTGATTGGATCCTGGCTCCCGATTTCATACATACTTAGCGCACGGTGACCTCCACGCACGCTGTCGGCTTCGAGACCCTTCGCCCGAAGCACACTGGTAGCCACGCGTGCCGAATCCCCATCGTAGCATACCACAAGAACGTGATGCCTACCAAGATCTGAGACCAGGGCGTTATCCTTGAAGATCTTCTCTAGCTCCACCCATTGCGCCTCGAGTACCCCTGGGTCCGAAAACGGCGATGGGCTGTGAGGACCAACACTGGACAATGGCAGGTTGATCGAACCGGGGAGGTGCCACGCATAGAAATCGTCGGACTGACGCAGGTCAAGAACTCGGTTCTGTGGCTTGAGGACAATCTCGCTCAGTAGGCTTTGCGCCAGCGGCCGTGGGGATCCATAAAATTCCGGGAGGATATCCAGCGCATCCCGCTCCCAACTCTCATCGTATCGATGCAGATCAACCTTTGTCAGGCGCTAGGTTAACAAAAGTGACGGGTTAGTTTTCGGTATAGTCGCCAAACGATAAGTCATGGAGTTGGGATTTACCTCGTTTCGGATGGGGTGGAATTGTTGCTCACCCAACTTCTGGAAATACTCATCGATGTATTGGTACGGTAGATCACAGCAGAGGAAGACACAGTGTGTTGTACCGTCGGGGCCTGCAAGCTCCGACAAGGTGTCAGCGGCCTTGCGCTTTGCCAGCGTTTGGAACAACCCTTGAAGGTTGAACCCCGATGACGGGCCACAGACTAGTCCCTCTCGACATAGGCTCAGCGACAGGGTATAAGACTCGACTGATCCCACTTCCTCGATATTATCCACGGCGGCTTTCCAGGGGAACTCCACAGGGCGCATGAGAGCGTATGACCTGGGACCAGGAACCCGATCCCCTGGCGCAGTGCAAACACCCAAACGGTAAACGGATGGCTTGACCTCTTTGAAATATGTTCCAAGTCCGGTCATAGTACCAGAAGTACCCATTCCAGCACAGAGGACATTGATTTCCGGAAGCTGTTTGAAGATTTGAGGGCCGGTCCATCGCATGTGGGACTGCCAATTGTTGTTATTCTCGTACTGGTTGGGGTTGACAATGGTCTCTGATTCTAGAGCCATTCTTCGGGCGTTTTGGATACCCCCTCGCTCATCCAGTGGCTCCGGCTGAGATGGGCCACCGAACAAGGTAATGTCGAGACCGAAGAATTGCATCAATTTCAGTTTTGCATCGCTCGTCTTGTTGCTTAGAAATGCTCTGGTATCATTTACCCCGTGCATGACCCGGGCAATCATTGACATTGAAATCACCGTCGATCCGGAGCTGTACTCGATAATGCGACCTGTCTGGCCAGGTACAACACTAGATTCCAACATGTTCAAGGCTGGTCTCGTGTCAATTGGTACTCGATATTGATAGTCTATCAGGGCTTCACATACCTGGCATTGCCTTGACGTTATTAGCCGGATGCATCGTCATCATCTTTGCATAGATCCGCACTCCATCTTGATGGTATGGATTCAGGTGCGGTGGTAACTCTACAAGAGGCAGAGGGGGCTGAGCGTCTGGGTCAAAGTATTTCTTCAACGAGTCTGGGCCGAAGTATGTATTGTTTTCATTGATGTTGGTCATTTTCTCGGAAGATTTGACCATCTTGGTGCACACTTGGTGGAAGGAACACAGGTGCAAGATATAGATTTTGATCGTCGAGTAGCACTCACTTACTACACGAGCTTGAAGCCAGAAATATTCCCAAGGGACAGATGCCAGTGTCATAAGGGATCGAATGAATAGTGATGGAAGAAAATCCGCGGGTCTCTCCAGGCAATTATACAAGGGATCTATATAACGTATATTACTTGCCCCTCTATCTTGTTGCGTCTTTCTTGGCGTCCAAGAGAGAAGAAAGTAAGATCTACTCTTCGCAACCCCACTAGCTATGAATATTCCGTCACACACCGATATGAGGAGCATGGCATGAGGGGGTCGATATATCATTGCGGAGCCAGTTCGAGATCAACGCTGCAAGCACCGGAGGTTTGTGACTCTGACTATGCTGAACATGGAAGTGGCGTGGAGCGATCTCGGGGATATCGTCGCTGTCCAATTGCAGATCAGACCCCGTAGGGCAGGTCTTTTTGTCACAGGAAGTAGGCAAAGAGAAAGTTGAAAACGGAATGTCTTGCATTGGACCTGCATCCTGCTCTGGTATTTTCGGTGTCTTACTTGGCAATGTTCTGGAATCGCATTGTTCATTTGTCACATCATTTGACAAGGTCCTCAGGAATGGATTCAATCCCCGAGGTCCTCATCTGGAAGGACTTTTCTTCTCGGAGATATTCCCAATATACGAGGAAAGGGGGTACCTTGAGGGTGTTTGAGAAGGTTTGCCAACTCTAAGGCGCTGATCTTCTGTCAAGGTGCTCAGCCTAAGCGCTGATCAGTGAATGGTGTGACGAATCGATTCTATGGATCAGCCTGTCTTGGCCATCCGTTCGGCTTGTTTGCAGAGGCATTACTTCGATTTCTTCTCTTGTTTCATGCTCGGAATCTGGGAGTCTATTGTCTGTTCGCTCTGTTCCTTCATATCAACATGGCCATGGCAGGGGTACTCGAAAACAATCCAAAACCAAGCGAGACGGATGTTGCGGTTGAGAAGAATGAAACCAGCGTGACGTTTAATGAACAAACTAACTATGTGCCCAAGCGCACCATCATCACGGTCAGTTTACGGAGTAGGAGTCAAGATGGCTGAGCTAATGTGCACTCAGATCTTCCTCGCCTGTTCCAGTGTTGACCTCCTGGCGTTGATGGACCAGACCACCCTGGCAGCTAGTTTATCGATCATAGGCAATGCACTGGGAGCCAGCGACCAAACTTCTTGGATCTCTGGCGGTTACTTTGTGTGAGGTCTTTTCTTCCCCCGTTCTATTTGGTCTACTAATCCCATCAACACCCCCCAACAGAACATCAACATGTTTCCAATTACTCTATGGGAAACTATCTGATATCTGGTCTCGAAAATATGTGCTCTTTGTTGGCCTGGCAATCTTCTTTTTCGGATCCTTGGCGGCATCGCTGGCGCAAACAGCCACGCAATTAATAGTCTTTCGTGCCTTCACTGGAGTAGGCGGCGGTGGTCTGATGACGGTCGCGCAGATGATTGTCAGTGACGTTGTTCCTCTCCGTGAACGAGGCAAATATCAAGGAATCCTCGGTGCTGTCGTTGCCATTGCCAACGGTATTGGCCCCGTGATTGGAGGTGCTCTAGCCTCCATATCACAAGATTCGTGGCGGTGGATTTTTCGCTTAAATCTCCCACTGACTGTACTGACCACCCTGGCTGTATTGCTGTTTATGCCCCTTCGAAAGGTCACTGGGGATTGGAAAGTCAAGGTCAAGGCAATTGACTTCTTTGGTACATTTCTGGCCCTCGGGGGTACTTCTGTTCTGCTACTTGGCCTAACATGGGGAGGCGGCGAGTATGAATGGGACTCGGCACACGTTATTGCGACTCTGGTCGTAGGAATTGCGACTTCTCTTGCTTTTATTGCCTGGCAATGGAAGGGCGCATCGACTCCACTGGTTCCGATGCATATCTTCCAGAGTAGAATTGTGAACGGCGCATGTCTCACCATGTTCATCAACGGTTGGAATTTCTTGGTGCAAGTCTACTATATTCCAACTTTCTATCAACTTGTATTTGGATATTCAACAGTGAAAGCGGCCGCGATGCTGTTACCCGTTACTCTCATGCAAAGTATGACTTTCTTTTTAGCCATCTCGTGCGGGTACTGACTTGTTCCACAGCGGTTAGCAGTACAGGCTCTGGTCTTGTTGTGCACTGGCTTGGCCGTTATCGAGAATGCATTCTCTTCGGATGGATCATCTGGGCCGTTGGCCTTGGTCTCTTCTCGACGCTCGATCAACATTCGGGATTGGGTAAGCAGATTGGATATGGTATTCTGACTGGAGTTGGGGTTGGAAATACTCTACAGCCGTATGTGTCTCTTCTATCCTGGTTTCAGAAGATCCTACTAATTTCCGGCAGCTCGCTTATTGCCGTTCAAGCTGGCGTGGAAAGACGGGATATGGCTGTGATCACCTCATTCCGAAAGTGAGTGGCTATCAATCTACTGGCCCATCTATGAAATTAATCATCAACAGTTTCGTTCGCAATCTCGGTGGCACTCTTGGACTCGCTATTGCGGGGACAATCATGTAAGGCCACTTACCAAGCCCCATCATTTGTTGGTATACTAACAAGCACAGAAACAATATTGTCTCATCGTCCATATCCGTCCTCAAGCTCGACGAGATGCAGTCCCGTTCTCTTCTCTCCAGTCCACAAAGTTATTTGTCGAAGTTATCGATCGAGGAGGCGGAACATATCCGTGATGTTCTAACACCGGCATATCAAAAGGGCTTCCGCATCATCTTCATTGTCGGCGCATCACTTGCAGCATTTGCGTTCTGTTTAGCTGTTTGGTTGATGCCACAGGTGGGTCTCAACCGGGCCGATGATCAGGCGTTGAAGGAGGAGGGAAAGAAACGAGTCGAGGGGAAGTTGGATGAAGAGAAAAGCGGCTAAAGTTGATTGTTTCAAGCCCGACCTTCATAAACACATAAATGGGTTGAGCTTCTATCCAAAGCTTCTCATCGTCAAGACCTCTCAAGGCATGCAAGTAAATATAGAATTGAGGGGTGACTAGCCTATATAAATGTGCTACTTCCAAGGCACCAAATCCTCCCAAAACCCCAAAGCCCCAGCACAAAGTCCACAATCATACAATGGAATATCAGTTCTAATAGAACAATCATATCCACCTTCGCTGACCATTTTCTCAAAACGGTAGTCAATGAACCCTCGCCTCCACAGAATGAACCCCTGCTGATCGAAATATAGTGCGGACATTGTCTGTTTCATGCCTAAATTATTATATGCCGTCGACGGAATACTCCATACTTGGTCGCGTTACCCCAGAGTACCCCGTACGCTGCATAGAAATGTGCATTTGTTGCAATAGATGAGACGCATTGGATTGGGGAAAAGTACTGATCGAATCCATATCGCTGAACTGGCAATAGATCATCCATTTCATTCCTTGAGACATAGGTCAGGATTTATAAGGATCCCTTGCTCATGTCATTATTCCTGTCTCTTCAATGCCAAGCCTGTTCAGTGATAGTCCAACATGATACTTTCTTTGGCCCTGACGGCCTTGATCTCAATGTCAGCAGCTCATGCGTCTGAGGTTCACCACAAGCGCTGTGGCGCCATAACCGACTGCTACAGCCAAAAAACCGAAGGTTGGGATGCCAATAGCACTGGAGTATGAGTTAACAACTGGTGGGATAACAATGGCGAGCTGATAGTCAACAATACTGCTGGCTTTGCTGGTGCTTTTGGTCAATGGGCAATGGGAGACCCAGACTAGTCATGCCGTGATGATGGCTCGGACTCGGATTGCAACTTGCAGCTATGTGATAATCGTGGGCTCAATGATCGCGGTGACGACATCCGATCTGCCTACTTGCTATTGATGGGATTGTCAGTATAAAAGGTATATCGTGCAGCCATATGGTCATGACAGCCGTCCTGTCTGGTGTGGACCGAACTGCAGTGGTGATGCTCAGAAGACGAAAGACTTCATCAGTGCAATCCCTATGGATGGCTTTGATAGCCCCAAGCATCTCCGTGGCTCTGATTCGGGCTATTAGGTGCCGACATGTACATACAGCAGTCTGAAGTTATGGAATCCAACCCTGCCCGAGACACTTGCAACTGCTTCCTGCATCTGAATAGTCAATTGGACTCCCACTATGCTTCCTAGGCAATGAGACCTGGCATCACATTGATTCCAAATCTGGCGAATTTGGGATTCGGCGGCTACCTTTCCTGCATGGTGACAAGATCTCTCTCCAAGTTAGAGAACAACAAGACAAAAACAGAGCTCTTGCATTGTTGGGTAGTGAGAACCTACGGATTGATCGAACAAAGAAGTAGAGAATGTCCTCAATCATCACGTCCAAAAGTCTCTCCGTAAATGAGATTGACCGCACGCCAGCCCAGACATCGTGTGTGAACAACCAAACCACAAACCATAGCACCACCATTCCTGTAAAACACACCGCAGCGCCAGACAGATACAGGTAGTGAGAGAAGAGCCAGAGGGTTTAGACATACGAGGCTCAAGACACGCGCAAGCTACACGTCTTCAATTTCCACAATCCGTTCGACGAGCCAGTCCACTAAAGCTTGGCCCTCGAGTTTCCACCTGCCATCTGCCCACACATCGCTAAACCAATATTTCCATGGCTTACCCGAGGTGAGCTGCAAATCCCAAAGGGGACCCGGACCGCGGCGATTCGCGACGTGGCCATCTGAGCCCGCCGAGAGGTCCTGGTTTATGTTCCGGGACCCCACGGTCGAATTTGGGTTCGTGTGAAATTCGCCGTGTCGAAGCCTCCATTCCACTTCAGCTTTCTCGCCTGCGCGCCGGGCAACCGCTTCCTCGTCCTCTGCTTGATAGAGGTTGCACTTGGTGCATTCTGTGCAGCGGGATCCCGGGTTGATGCGAAAATGTTCGCAGAAATGCTTATAGCCTTCCGGTTCTTCAATTTCATCATCATCGTCAAAGGGGTTCTCGGGCATATCGCCTGGACCATCGAAGGCACCTGTCCGTGTCCCCCGGGGTCTAGGGGCTTGTATAGGTGCGCCGAGTGCCTTGCGGCATAAATAGCACATGGAATAGCCACAGACACAAGTCAATTTGTTGCACCCCGAAGATTTCACGAATGAGAGGCAGCAGCGGGGACAGGTGCGTTTCACGGCAGCGGTGCGAGCAGCCTCAACGGTAGCTCGCAAGTCCAGAAGTAACGGCTCATGACACACATGGAGATCTCGCCACGCTTTGTGACATGTCAAACAGCTAACACGCAGGCAATTGGGATTGGAACATGTAAACCGTTTAGGTCGGATTTTGAGACAAAGATTGCGCATGGCATTGCCAAAGACCGCTGTTGCGGTGCCTGGATCTAATAGCATCAGAGCAAGAAGTGGGATGAGGAGCAAAGGAATGAGGTCAAGGAGTAGAAAGGCCATCAAAATTGTAGGGATAGTGCCCCCATCGCGACGGAGCCGCCAGCGAACACCACGGGGTGAAGGATGATAGACTGGGTCAATTTCAGCATAGGAACAAAAAGGACATCTAACAAGCTTCAACTGGGACTTCATGAGGACTTCAGAGGATAGCCGATCCTCAAATTTGCGATAGGTCTCAAAGCCAGCTGTGTCAAGAAGAATTGCCTGCTTAACAACCAGTGGATGCAGACATCCCTCGCACGACCCAATAGACAGCGGCGCAAGGCACTTCAATGTGCAGCGCTCCAAGTCCACAGACTTGCCCCAACCTTGGCCAAAGAGTGCCTCGTAAACAGTTCGCTGAATGCAGTTGTAGCAAATGATGTGAGCGTCGGTCGAACATGCCGCGATCTGCTCAAATGTCACATCGGCAAAGCAACACTCGCATTCATACACAGCATTGGCGGCTTGTGCTTCTTTCTCATTCAATTCCGAGGCAACTCGGAAATCTTGATTCTGCTGCTCCTCCCGTTTTTGTCGCAGCAATGGACCCAAGATCATATTGTGGAGCTCTGCATCCAACTCATCGCACCCAGTTTCTTTCAGACTAGGAACAAGTTCTCCGTCTGCTAGGCGATTCCAGATCATAAGGGGGTTTTCTTCACGATATTTCTTTCGCCTGAAAGACGGCAAGATGCTGTTGAACGTTGCACGCCATGTCCGCCGTGATAGGTCCCGGAGGGTCGGTCGGGCACGAGCATAGCTGAAATTGCCCTCAGCCAAGACAGCATCAACAGTGCTTTTGTTCAATCCATTGAACTCTTTCGTAAGGACCATCCGCACGGCGCTCTTGTACTGGTCCGACCGAAACCGCTCCTCGGGAGGGACTAGGGAGCCAGCGCCATGGCGAATGTGTTCAGTGCCTCTCAGCTCGATGCGATCCTTTGCCTCTATTCCAGCTTCACTGGTCTCTTCAGGGAGATTCCAGCGACCTGACACCCATTTCTTTTTGTGTCGGAGTAGCTCCTCCACACACACTTGTACCCGACTCTGTCCGTCGAAGCGCACCAGCAGTTCACGGAATACCTCTATCCGTACATCAGGAAATATGCGGACTAATGTCTCGAGCGCAACATTGAGATCCTCCTGCTCCTCTGTTTGTTCTTCTGTCTCGGGCTGAACAGGGTCACGGGACCGTGATGCACTGCCGAAAGGATTGTTGCGTAGCGCTTCGTTGATGGTGATGGAATGGCTGTTGGGAGAAGATTCAGGCTGTCCTAAACTAGGAGTTTTGCAGACATTATGACTGAATGAAGAGCTGGCTGAGGACCCGGTCACTGATTTTCGGGATCGAGTGTTTTCGTTGAGGCGGGGGGATGTGGAGGATCTGGAGAAGCCGGGCACTGGCAACGAAAGCACCATGATTGTTGCAAGTTTTCACATGGTAGAGGTTATGAGGTTGGTCTCAGGGGATGATAGGAATCTGGGTAAGAACGAAGAACGCCTGGACCAGAGTGTGAGAAGAATGAGGTTACATAAGATGCTCTCAGTCCTGTGACTTGGGTATCGTGACTTAGAGATTTGGACGTTTCATATACGTGCATACATGTCTAAAGGCTGCTTTTTACCTACATTCACTTACACGTCAGAACTAGATGCATCCTCCTTAACATCAGCAGCTGCACTCAAGCCTTCACTGCAGAATCTGGAGTTTGAGGCCTACAACGCAGCCTCACCGGTGCCAATCAAGCAACACTTACAACCTGGGTATTTATTCTAGTTGTGAAGATTAGATACAGGACTAAAATTATTGGCTGTCTGAATCGATGATGGAGATGAAGAATTTCAATTTGAGATACCACTTAGACAGATCTCATTGATTTCATGGTAAAACTAAAACGAAGAGGAAAACACTAGTATATACAAACAGCCAAAGATCCGATCTGAGTCGTCCAGCTCGCTTTGATCGCTTCAACCAAACATTCCGATAATTTACAGCTTGGCCTTAGCGCCTTCCAGGAGCTCAGCACCAGCGCCGGTGATGGCAGGCTTGCCAGTTTCAACAACGGTAGCCTGGAAGAGGACGGTGTTGCCCTCCTTCCACATCTCAGTCTTGAGGGTCTGGCCAGGCAGGACGACGCCTGCAAAGCGCACCTTCAGGTTCTTATAGGCACCAAACTGGGAGAAGACAGCCTTGGCGGACACACCGAGCGAACACAGGCCGTGTAGGATGGGAGTCTTGAAGCCGCCGACCTTGCTGAACTCAGGATCAATGTGAAGTGGGTTGCGATCGCCATTCAAACGATATAGGGCAGCCTGATCCTCGGAGGTCTTTTCCTCAACCACGGCATCGGGCTGGCGCTGTGGCGCCTTGTATGCAGCAATCGCAGCCTTAGCGCGTGGGGCAGTGGGTTTGGGCGAGCCTCCAAATCCGCCGCTGCCGCGGATGAAGACACTGGATTCGTTATAGAACAGGTCCTCGCCAGTCTTAGCATCCTTGGTGGTGTAACCTGCCACAACAATGGCGGCATTGCCCTTGTCAATAACATCAATGAGCTTGGGGTATGTCAAGGTGTTGGCAGTGGTGGGAATGGGGAACTTCCGAACCTCCATGTACTGCTCGCCGTGGAGCAGCATCATAGGGGAGAAATTCTTCACCAAGTCGTCCATGTTCCAGGGAGTAGCGGTGTTGAACCAGGGGATAACACCATATGAGGGGAGGGCTTGGAAGTGATCATTGTTCTCATAGACCAAAGGCAAGTCAGTGCGCTTGGCACCCACGCTGAGATTGTACAGAATCACATCACGGTCCTCGTAGTTGAAAGGAGTGCCCTCACTTGACAGAGCCTTTGCCTTCTCAATGTTCTTCAGAGTCTCGTTCTCGGCAGAGGCATTGCCATGCGCGCGGTTAGACATGTTAGCCATAATCTTCTCTGCACCGGCTTGACCGTCCTCGGGGTGATCAGCACGGCCATCGTCGAAATTCGTGATCTGCTTCCAATTGCGAAGCACCTCCTCAGGGGTCAACTTGACGTCCACGGGGAAACCGTGGCCGCCGCTGCGCTGCCAACGGGTACGGCCGAACCAGCCGCTACCACACTCAAAGAGACCCTTAGTAGAGGGCTCGGGGGCCATGTCAGAGCACAGCAAGACTACAAGAGGAGCAACATAGTCGGGCTTGAAAGCCTGGACCATTTCCTCAGGCATGATCGTACGGGTCATGTTGGTACCGGCATTAGGAGCAATGGTATTGACCTTGATGTTGTACTTGGCACCCTCCATGGCAAGGGTGCGGGAGAAACCCAGGATACCAAGCTTAGCAGCCGCGTAGTTGGCCTGGCCGAAGTTGCCATAGATACCGCTAGTACTGGCGGTGTTGACAACGCGACCATACTTCTGTTTGAGGAAGTAGGGCCAGGCAGCCTTGGTCACCTTGTAAGTACCACGCAGGTGTACATTGATGACAGAGTTCCATAGGTTATCATCCATATTGGTGAAAGCCTTGTCGCGCAGGATACCGGCGTTGTTAACCAGAATATCGATGCGGCCAAAGGCGTCAATGGCGCTCTTAACGACTGCGTCACCGTCTTCGCAATTGGCCTTGTTGCCAACGGCCTTGCCGCCAAGCTTCTTGATCTCCTGAACTACGGGCTCAGGGTCAACAAGATCGTTGACCACAACGGAAGCACCGAGCTTGGCAAACTGCAAGCAATATGCGCGACCAAGGCCAGCACCACCTCCAGTGACCAGAGCAACACGGCCCTTGAAATCAGGTTCCTCTCCAGGCTGGGCACTAGGCATCTTCAATCCATCTTCCAAGAAGCTCATGAAGTCAGCAGGACCAGTAGGGTGTTCTGGTTGAGAGAAGTCATTGACATCATTCCACTTCCGGGCGATAGCACCGGGAGTGAGGGAGTCGTCGGTCTTCAGGAGAGCACCCTTGGCTCGCTCCCAGCGGAGCTTAGCAACGTGGCCACCGCCGACCTCGTAAATACCGCCGGTCTCTGTAACGTTAGATGAGTGCACAAGGGCAGCGACCAAGGGAACGACCCAGTCGGGCTTGAGATTCTCTAGAACATCGGGAGGCATGACAGTTGCGGTCATCCGGCTAGCAGCTATGATGAGATTAGTTCTGCCCATCATGCACAGGGGAGGGGAGGGGTGATTCCGTAGCCTACTTACCAATGGGGGCAATTACATTGGCAAGGATGTTGTATTTGGCACCCTCCTTAGCCAGGGTTTCAGTAAATCCAACCTGGCCGAGCTTGGCAGCTGAGTAGTTGGCCTGACCGAAGCTACCGAAAAGACCAGCGGAAGAGGCAGTATTGATGACACGACCAAACTTTTGTTTCCGGAAGTGAGGCCATGCTGCTCTTGCGCACTAAACAGAGAACCAATCGTCAATCCCAACTACAACTTATGGTATCCAGGTCTCTCGCCTTACCTTGTATGCGCCGTAGGTGTGAACTCGGTTGATAAGGTCCCAATCGGCATCCTTCATGTTCTTGAAGCTGATATCCCTTAGAATACCAGCATTATTCAGCAGAATGTCAATGCGGCCGAAAGCCTGAATGGCGGTCTCAATGATGGCTTCGCCATTCTCGACGCTGTCGTAGTTGGCAACGGCCTTACCGCCAGCGGCACGGATCTCCGCGACAACATCGTCTGCGGCCTTGAGGACTGTCAGTCTCCCCCTCTCTGACGCAGAAGACAGCAAACATACCTTTCCTGACTTGCCCTCACCTTTGTGAGAGCCACCGAGATCGTTTACAACGACATTTGCACCCCTTGAAGCGAAGAAGAGAGAGTATGCCTTCCCCAGACCACCGCCGGCACCGGTGACGACCACCGTCTGATTATCGAATCGCAACTCGGACATTTTGTTGCGTGTTATGTGATGTATGTCCGAAGGTCAAATGAATAATATGAAAACCAGAAGATTAAAGGAGAAAGCTGGAGGAAGAGGGGAGTTTAAAGCAACTCGGCAAGCTGAGGAACCTCGGCACGTTTGGGTTGGTTTTGGTAATGAAATGTGTATTGTTACATGGCAGATTGCTCCGTATCACATGCCGACTGGGGTACCTCCATGTACAGATGTTGTATGTAGCTGTCTTCTCGTAATTCTTACTCCGTACATGTAAGTAGCACCTACTGTGTATACATGTACTTAGTACCGTATTGAATGATGTACTTCACTACAATTAAGTACATGAATCTGATGGACCGAGTACCTGCTGACTCAGACATGTGATGAGTGACATCATAGCCTTGTGCACCTATGTTGGCTATTTGTATATATCCTAGGAAGTACATACATCTCATTTTCCATCATTCAATCTATTTACCTCTCAATACCTAGAGATATCAGAAGAGAAAAGAGGAAAAAGAACCCTTAGAGGCTTAAACGTAGTGACTAAACATACCCCGCGGGGGTGCCCCAGATTCACTCGGCCGATCGGGGGAAACTTCCCGCACACTGTAGCCGATAGATAAAGAAAGCCACAGGATGTATTCGGTAACTACCTAAATGTCACAATGCCTGAAATCGTGGACGACAAGTCACCGCATTGCATTCCCTTTCTTCTCGAGCGCCTGCGCATTCATGCCGAACGGCACCGCGGCAATCCTACCCCGCCGTTCTTTATCGGCCTCAATGGCGTGCAGGGCGCCGGCAAAACAGTCCTAGTAGGTTGATCCGAAGCGGGACATCTTCCCATGATGCCTCGGGATGTTGTTCATTCTCCTCGGAACGAAAGTTCAAAATGCTCACTGCCCCCAGGTGTCCGCCCTCAATCACACCCTCCGGTCAGAACCATACTCGCTCTCTGTCGTGACATTGTCACTCGACGATATCTATCTTACCCACGACGATCAGGTTGCTTTGGCCCAGACATACCCTCAGAACCCGCTTCTACAGCATCGAGGGCAGCCTTCAACCCACGACCTTGCATTGGGTGAAGGGCTATTTGCTTCGCTTGCCGCCGAGCTTCCAACTGCCATTCCCCAGTACGACAAGTCTGCATTTGAGGGCCAAGGTGATCGTGTTCCAACTGCGCAATGGAAGACTGTCAATGTAGAGGGCCAGGAGAAGGTCAAGGTTGTAATCTTCGAAGGATGGTGTGTCGGGTTCCGTGCATGGGATGACGAAACCCTGCGTGCCAAATGGGAATCTGCTGTGCAGCAAAAGGAAACTAGTGACTACGATGGACGGCTAGGCCATGTCAGGTTTGAGGATGTGAAGACTGTGAATGACGCGTTGAGACGCTATGATGTCCTGACTGAGTGGGTTCCCCCGGAGAATTGTCACCTATGATTTGCTAACATATGTTTTTCGTTGCAGCAAGCTTGATGCTCTAATTCATATGTCTGTGCCCCCCTGGCAAAACACTCGTAACTAGCTAACTCATTACAGCGATGCCGAAAACCTTCGTTTCGTCTACGAATGGCGCCAGGAACAAGAACGCACTCTTCGTGCAGCCAAAGGCTCCGGAATGACCGAGGAACAGGTCAATCGGTTTGTGGATGGCTGTATGCATTCCTTATGGAGATCGTTATAGCTGTTTGGCCAAGCAATATACTGACTCGGGTGTTCCATCTAGATTACCCATCCTATGAACTCTTCACCGAGACACTCCGCGAGGGAGCTTTTAGGCCTGTTCTGCCATCAGCATCAAATTCAGACTGGGAAGGAAGACAGCTTCGTCTTGTGGTTGATCGCAACAGAAAAGTTCGAGAAGTCATCAAGATTTGAATAATCTACACTGGAAGGCCCATCCTACGGGATCGATCCAGTATAGAGTGGCGCAAACCCTGAGAATTTCCTATATCTACTTCCAGCCTTGTGGGGCGATTGTACTGATTATGGGTTAACAATTGCAGAGATCTCACACTGCTACTGTTCATAGAATTGACATGACAGGCGTGATAGCTGCAAGCTCCGGAGTGCACCATACTGAACTATGACCAAAGTCGATGATTTTAATTGTTCTCATAGAAGAGGTCTGGGAGATTAGACACCAAAAATGACAATCATTTGAAAGCATTTCAAACACGGGACGCTGGACCTCTTGGGGAGTTGGACTCGGAAGACTCTGTCGTACGTTTGCTGGACAAGACTCGGACCTCGGGTCGGCTTCACTTATGTAATCCCAGTCATGTCAGGGTTTCAGTACTTCCACTATGAATGAAAATTACGAGAGATCTGCCAGAATACGAAAGAATAGGTCCAGGACTATGCAATTGGGTTGTTTGAAGCATTAAATTGATCGGAAAACCCAGACCATCATAGTATCGCTAAAAATTGACTAGTGGATATAAACAGCCCGTGCAAAAAACAACCCAAGACAGCAAAGTCGTAAAATTTTGTACCATTTTTGGTCGTGCGCTCAAAGAACGCCCCAGCCGAAATTCTCGACGAGAAATCTAGTTCATCTGGCGGATGAGAGCGTTGATGTTCTCCTCACGGTTACCGGTGTCACCACCCTCGATGTAGTGCTTGAACTTGCGAGCACGGAATCCACCAGTGGGGTTGGACAGCTTGAAGGGCCAGAGGAAGTTGTTGGCCTGCTTGAAGTTGGGGCCAACGGTGTAGATCTCGTGGATCAGATCCTCCATGCAGACAATGCCGAACTTGCCGAGGTGCTCCTCGATGATCTGGTTGTCGGTCAGGGGAGTGCGCTGCTTGTCGACCTTTCCGTAACCACGCTTGTACAGAAGCTCGCGGACGGACTTCAGGTTGGGGTAACCGTAGGCAATGTAGGGGTTGACGATGGTCAACATCTCCTGAGTAGCCTTGGTGAGGCGGATGAAGGTACCAGAGTTGATCTGGAGCAGACGCAGAAGCTGGAGGATCTTGCGAGGCTTGGGGGCAATCTTGTTGATACCCTTGATACGGACAACGAAGACCAGCTTGGGCTCATCCTCAACGTAGAAGCTACCCTCCTGGCGGGCAACGCGGTTGAGGCGGATCTTCTCGCGCTCAGCGGTGCGGTACTCCTGGACGTAGGACTCGGCACGCTTGAAGATGACACCACGCTTCTCCTTGTTGGCCTAGATAAATCTCAATCAGCGTGAAAGCTCTGGAAATATTTGTGTGAAGATGGCAAGTAGAATTTTTAGAACATGTCAGACCCGAAAGATGGTTGACAGACGACAGCATCGACCGTGGTAGCGGTCTAGTCATCGTGGTTGGTGTTATGCATCATATGGTTCGAAGGGAAGTGTAGCAATGATTTGAGGGGGGGGGGAGGGGATAACCAACCTGCTTGGTCTTCTCGGCCTCAGCGCGGCGCTCAGCGCGGGCAGCCTCCTGGGACTTGCGCTTCTTCAGAAGGGTCTCGGGAACGAGGACCTGGTTCTGGGTGGGGACAGAGCTATCAGATGTTAGAACAGTCCGTCAGGCATTGATCAAGACTGAGACAATTCGCCGAGTGAAGGAATTGCAGCATATAGCGCCACATTCTCAACCGAAGGCATTAAAAACTCGACGAAATGTCTTTAATCAGTGAGGGCTAAGACATTGCGGTTGTAGCATGGTACTAGCTATGCATATTTCAGCAAAGTGTTCACAAGGCTGATCACCGACAAGATGCCATTGATGCCTTCATCCGACAAAACCCCGAACAATGTTCAGGAACATGTGTTGGTATTCTTCGTTTCCAGGACATTATGCTTTCACCACATCATGAGCATCTGCAAACGAAAATTCACAACAATGTTTTTGGAGAAGAAGGCGCTAAGCGCCTTCAGTCTCAAGACTCCATCACCCTGTTTCCATATCCAAATTTTGCTCAACTGTGAACGAATGTCCCTTGAGATAATTGGATTCCAGAGGCAGGGCAGGAAGGATCGAGCTGGTGCCCAGCCATCGTCGCAGTTGACAATGGCTGGCATCCCCAGCGAGAAGGACGACTATACCCGCAACCTCACAAACTCAAGCAGAGATTGCATCAGTCTTAGGAATTAGTCAATGGGTGTCATACGTAGTAGCGGCCATTTTGAAGGTCCGGACGAAGTCGAGAGTCGGCTGGTTGTCGAGGGATGTCAAAGGAAGAGAAAAAAAGTTTGCTCAAAACGAATGTAAGAAGAGACTTCGCTTGTGTGGGTGCGGGTCGCCCTAACCCCATATGGCTAGCCCAATAATTACATATGCGCTAACCGTGTTTGGTCGCAGCCCTTATCTTGAATTAGATAAGGGTTTGACGCTTATCAGATGACTCTATGCGGGCCGGAGCCTGTCTGGGGTAAGCAACTCACCTGTCCAGTCAACCTGAATATCTTTTTACCGTCCACTATGTCCCGTCGTGGTGTTGGCCTTGGGGCCTTTGCAAATCGAACGCAAGCCACGCAATCTTATGCCACCCATGGCGCTAATCTCCGTTCTACCCATACCGCCTCCCTACAGACCCAGATGACGGTGTTCCAGTCTTTGCTTCATACCTTTGCGCTGGAGCATAGCTCTACCATCAAATCTAATCCTACTTTCCGAGCGGAGTTTGCGCGCATGTGTAATACCATCGGTGTCGATCCCCTCGCTGCAAGCAACGTCAAAGGCAAGAATGGCCGCCGCGGGTTGGGCGAGGGGGGCAGCTTCTGGACTCAAATCATGGGCGGAGATATGAATGACTTCTACTTTGAAGTTGCAGTTAGAGTTGTGGAGTTATGTAGAGACACCAGAAGTGAGAATGGTGGGTTGATTGGTGTTGAGGAGTGTCGAAAACGAGTAGGGAAAGGCAAGGCCATTGGGAGTGGGCTTGAGGTTTCAGAGTAGGCTTATGCCATTCCATGCCTTAACATTCAGAACTGGCTAACCAGACTATTCTTTCAGTGACGACATTCTACGTGCCGTACGGTCTCTTGAGCCCCTTGGCTCTGGTTTCTCTATCATCAATGTCGGCATCAAGCAGTACATTCGGTCTATCCCAAAGGAACTCAACACCGATCAAGAAACTGTATTAGAAGTGATTCAAGTGCTGGGATACGTGAGCAACTCCATGCTGAGGTTGAACCTCAAATGGGGTAAGGCTCGAGCACAAACTGTAATCGATGACCTGCTTGCGGATGGACTGGTCTGGTTGGATGCTCAGGGCCCTGAGAATGAGTACTGGTCGCCTCAACATCTTCTAGGTGATAGTGGGTGAAACAGATATCTCTTTTGCAGTGTTGCATACCTGCTTCACATACCCCAATACAATTGGCACGAGCATACTGCTTCGTGCAGTCGGCCCTTGCGAGAGAGCACTCAACGAGAATGTATCTCCGCCACCTTCAGACACTAGCAACTGCAAGCTTCTCGATACCATACTCAAGGCGCTCGTTTCTGAATTTTGGGATCACATCATGATTATCAATCTTCACCCAGTGCTTGGAAGTGCTCAGGGGTGACCAACTCACAACCAGCAAGGGTCCTTGATCCAACTCCTGCCGGCAATTGATATACATAAGTGAATAGGTGGAGACTTGTGTACGGCAGGTGGTGATCTCCACAAATAGGTAAACCCAATCCAGATATATGCATTTCATCTTCATGTCTAGATATGTTTGTATCAGCACATGCCCAGTCGAAAAGGCACAGCATTTGGAGCATAAATTTAATTTCCACACGCGATACTTTTGTTTTCCACTTCACATTGACCCAGAATTGATACTTTGCTTATAGCGAACTCGAGACCCATCCCCTGCAAGATTATCTCTTGGTGGTCAAGACGTAGTTTTCCCATCGTCAATTCTGCCATTGATCAAGAGATTCTAGCAGAAGGAATGTTATAGTGAACAAGAGGAGGTGTGGCATTTCAGAGTCGGTATTATTGACGAGATCGATCATGTAAATGGCATAGATGACATAGTTGACATGGATCTACAACATCAGAGTATCTACATGTAGTGTATGTAGTGTATGTAGTACATCGATATGCACAGATAAGAGCCCCGCACACGGGCCGATAACCTTCGGTCCGATTTTTTTCTTTTTTTTTTTCTTTTTTTTGGTCTTCCCCTCCATTTTCATTTTCATCTTCCAATTCCCTCTCCTTTTGACCCCGTCGACGATTCTCGTGCTTCCTATAAGGATCTAAATTGGTCATCTTTGTTTGATCTATTTTTCTCTTTCTCATTTTGTTCTCTCAACGCCAATATGCCGCAGAAGGTTTATGTCACTTACAACCAGGTAAGGATCTGAGTGGTCCAGACATGATTTGTGTGTGTGATCAAAGACACTGGAGAAAAAAAACAAGATGCAGCATAGAAAGAATCTTCAACCCCAGTTTCATTGCACCCCCTCAACCCCGCAATACAGATTGTCTTATCGCAGTCCACAATTTCTCAATGAACTCGAACTAAAATCCGGTGACAGGTCCACAAGCTCTGCCAGAGCTCGGCCACTCAGATCCTCAAGGATTTCCACCCCAACCTGATGATTGCCATTGGTGGTGGTGGTTACGTTCCTGCCCGTATCCTTCGGTACCCAACCCTTTTCACTCCCCTCGAGATCACCCTGCTGATACCCACCAGGTCTTTCCTTAAGCAGCCCGGTGACCCCAACATTCCTATCCAGGCCATTGGTCTCTCTCTGTACGAGGACTTGGGTCGTGGAGATGCCGAGGAGGTTCCAGGCACCAAGGTCACTCGCACACAATGGCTGGATATGAGCTCGCTGGAGATGGCCAACTTGATTGGCAAGAACATTCTCATCGTTGATGAGGTGGATGATACCCGTACCACCTTGGAGTATGCTGTGCGCGAGCTCGAGAAGGATGTGGAGCTTGCTCAGAAGCAGCTCGGTCGTGAGGGCGAGAAGACTAACTTCTTTGTCTTCGTTCTGCACGTACGTCCCCTCTTCCCGTAACTCGGATCGTGAAATGAAACTGACCTGTTGCTATAGAACAAGGATAAGGTCAAGAAGGGTGTTTTGCCCACCGATATGATGGAGAGCGGCCGCTATCACGCCTCGGTCACCACTGAGGATGTCTGGATTTGCTACCCTTGGGAGGCTAAGTATGTTGTGGCCCTATTCTACCTGTTTGATGGTTGACTGATTTGTCTTTTCGCAGGGACATCGAAGAGCACGATTCTCTGGCCAAGGAGAACCCTCTCATTTAAGCGGATGATTGCATTATCAGCATTCCATTTTGCGCGGCGCTCTGACGGTCTATATTGGTGACTCTTTTGGTCCTCGATCTTACTGTCCATGCTCAGTCCAGGTGCATAAACCCGAGCATGTAATTATTTACGATATCCTTGACGAATTCCCATAGAAAAGTTATTTTCTTTTTGGCTGAATGGCAGACCACACTGTCTCCAAGATCTTTCTAGACCGAAAGTGCAATCGGGTACCCTGTGAATTCGAATTTCAAGTTCACAGAAAATGGATCTGCCTTGAATGTCAAAAATTGTAGAATGGGTATGAGATTATCGCATGGATCGCGGGTAATAAGATGTCACTGGGGCAGTATTATTATATTGATCAGGCACAGCCTTTTTTGATCCGTAGACCGAAACTTGGCCTCGCCGCCTCCCCCAATCCAAGACATGAGCTTCTCAGAAGCAAAACCCAACCCGTCGGTCGGAATCGCTCATCTGTCTGGGCCTCGCGAGTTCACAGTCAATCGACTTCCACCTTGCCCTGGCGTAACTCCACTTTGGCGAGCTCGATCTCCTTCTGTAGCTCGGCGTGTGCCTCGGGGACGTCGTTGAATGTGAAGATGGCGAGCCCCAGACGGGCGAGGAGGTAACAGGCGAAGACAATAAGGGCGTAGAATGGGAGCTGGTGGGTGCGACGGAGAATTAGTTTTCCATGGACACGTTTGAGGGAGTTTGGGGGGTTTGAGGGGTTGACGGAATGGGCAACGCACAACTGGAATAACTTCGGTCTGGACTGTCTCGTTCAGGGGAACAAGGCCAAGGTAAAGAGAAAGGTACAGCTAGTGGATTGTCAGCAAGTTTCACACGGGGATTCCGTTCCTCGAAATGGAGAGACTTGTTAGCATACCGACGAGACCAGGAGAAGAACGGAGAGTGTCTGAACGGCGCGCGTCATGGTGAAATCGATGGAGCCAGAAAAACGGTGTTCACAAAGGAAAGAAAGAAGGTCAAGTGTGAAGAAAGCTCAGGTTAGCAAAAACGAGGGACTCGGGGGTGTTTGAAGTGCTGTATGCGGCAAAGGCCAACTTGGGCGATGCGCTTCTTGGCACCCGGACCAGGTCACTGATCTCAGGAGTTGTGCCAGGCCTACGCGTAATTATTCTACCAATGCTATATCATACTTCTATGTAGCAATTCCTGAGATGTGTCCTTTTATTAGCTGTTTGATTCCACTAGTAAAACAATATCAGAAAAAAAAAAAAACAACCTGGACCGAGTCAAGCATTCAGCGCGGTCAGGTACGGAGTATGCCAATAAGACATACATGTACATAGTACCATGTACGGAGTAGGCATGTACCTACATGTGAGTACCTGTATAAACTGCCATATGAACCACAATGCACGCCCGGGAGTGTTTGTTGCCATTCCCTGCTTTCCTCGACTTAGGCTCTTTCAACCGCTCGAATCTATCTTTGAGCTACGTTTACGTTTACAGGTTGAGGTCTCATCTGGACAGATCTCTTGGCAGAGCATGACAGAGATCCAGTTTTGCTTGGATACGAGTCGAGGACAGTAGCCAAAACACCCTTTACAGCCTCGGAGAAGATTCAGCGTTCGTTGTAGCCATATGGAAAGAAGCAATAAGGGGCGATGAAAGAATGCCCTTCAAGAGCCAATTAAGTAGAGAGCTGCCGTAGAAGGTTTATATGGATATGTCCGAGGGCTTGACATCTAAAATCGAGTACGAGGACTTGAGGGCCGTTCCACGGCCCGACCGAGATCACGTTCCCCGGTGTGCCCTAGACCCTAAAGACATATTTTAAGGAATTGATTCGATTTTGTCTTTTTTTTAAGAAAGAAACTTGGAGAGACGTTGGAGCAACACGCCTAGCATAACAGGGTCCATGGAGAACTGCTAGCAAAAAGGGCATTTGCGAAATCATTATGAATGCGGAATTCCTCTCCGGAGTTGGCAACATTTTCAATGCGGATATCTCCTATTTCCTAAGTTATGAGAACTGGTGAATAGGTCACATTTGATGGTTTGATTATCCTAATTAGACGCCATAGGGCACTGGTTAGGAGCTGTAGGATAATGGTTAGTCCATCAAGCTTATGGTATTTTCCCCCCGGAAATTGTCATGCAGTCATTCCTTGAATATCGTGGTTCGATTCCGCGCAGCTCCAATTTTTTTTTCCCCCCTCGTTTTCATTCAATCTTTTTCCACTAACTCATTTCCACTCATGTCGAATTCTTATTGTATGCATCAATCTATTCCGGACTATAGAAATCACATTAATAGGAATCAACCATATTCCACCATTAATCTAGATCTTTCCCCTCCAGGGCGGACTCGCCTGATGTATATCAGACTCATACATACACAAGAACCCAGGTAGATGCGACTACAATTACAGGGCATGTAGAGGGAGTCAGTCTAGAGACTCGGACACAGAGTACGTGAAGCACGTGACTCTACGTCAGTCAGATCACCTTATGGTCAAGAGCCTTGGGAGAAGTACCTAATGCAGATGAAGCGCCTGGGATTATCAGGTGTACTGTAACAGTCTAACCTAAAAGAGGTTGGTGCCTGAAATACTTCAGGCAGCACACTCCGTCAAGCCCAACCGTGGATTTCTCATAGGACCTTCACTAGGTACCACAGCTAAGCAAACACCAGTTGTCAGTGTTAACAGGCTGCCATCCGGGCTTCTCCATCTAAATCTTTGGAAGTTACCGTTCCAGGCACAGGTTTACTCCACATTCGAGAGGCAACTGTCTGACCTCGATTCGGCATGGCTTCCCCTATATCTACCCAGAGGGCCCATGGAGATGCGGGCCAGCCTCCAGTCACAAGAAAAACTGACTTGGAATTACCTGTTGTGGAAGAGATCGTTTCAAACCTGTCGGGTCCTTCGTCTTTTTTACCACTCCGCACGGAAACTTTGGACTTGCAAGAGCAACAAGAAATGTTCCGTAGCTTGCGAGACATTATTGAGAAGGCCCAAGAGGTCGATGAGGCAAGAAATAGCTTCGATCTCAAGGAGCTCCATGCATCTCTTGAAGAAGCCGATGCAAACACAAGACGTGGACGGAGGGATGCCGCGACCCTGCAAAGCGTGAATGCTACTTTGCATAAGCTTTGGGCTTGTAACTCCGATTACTTGGTGCAAGCGACTGAGATCATCGCGAATGGAAGTAGAGATCGTGAGTCAGTTCTATTCGTATCTTAGTTTGATGGCTTACAAATTACGATTTAGCCTCATGGCGTGCCCCATTTGGCCAGTCGGGTGTTCTGAAATTCTTCCTCGATGTGGTTTCTCTGACAGATAGAATTGATACAAGCTTATTGCTTCATGCTTTGCGGGTTATCGGTAACTCCTGTGCCGACACAGGTATGCTTGGTGTGGTTATTTCTTGTACGCAACTAACTTCCACGCAGATGAAAACAGAGAAATTGTCGTGAAGGGAAATTATACGCTTGCTATTATTCGGTATTTCCTTGATCCAGATTTGATTTTTGTCGCTATTCCGGTCATATACAATATTTGCATGGATTACGGTACTTCGAGAATGAACCTGCCGATAATGCATGACTTGCTAATGAGACTTCAGAGCCGGCACATGCCCAGATAGCTGCTAATCGGACAGCCTATATCCTGCTGAGGCTCATCAAGGACGGGAAGGTTGAAAAAAATGAGGCTCTACTCAACTTTTCTTACGACTTGATTGAATTAGCCTCAGAACAAGGTAAGCTTGATCTCGAACATGTGCCTTCAAACCTAACAATTGATAGCCGAAGGCATTGAACAATCTCCTGATGGCACCATCTTACTGCTAATCGAGCTTGCAACTGAGGGCACTATCGAGCTTGCGCATTTCTCGTCATTAATAACCTCTCTCGTTGCATACCTTGAAAAAGAAAGATTCCAAAATGTCTGCATTTCAAATGGCATGGTGGAAGGGGTCCTTGATGTCATGCGCCGCTCCTTCTCAATCGAAATCGATCAGTCTTCGAGCGAAGATGTCAAGGCTCTCGCCCAGCTTCGCCTCAAAATCAACCAGGCTTTGGCTGAAGTGTCTGCCTCAGAGCTGTTTGCTCACCATTATCCCCTTGATTCTTCCCTGACACAGACATTGAAATCGTGGGTGAATGCAACAGAAGATCAGCTTCAGATTTGCGCCTGTGTCATGCTTGGGAACCTTGCCCGCTCCGATGAGGTTTGCCAGATGATGGTACAGGACTTGAACATTCACGAGGAATTGATATCTGTTCTTCAAAGCGATGCTCGTGGCGCAGTCCTGCACTCTTCACTCGGCTTCTTGAAAAATCTTGCAATTGCTGGCAACAACAGGGCCATTCTTGGAAAAGCTGGTATCATTCCGGCTATTTCACGACTGTGGGCATACGAGTCTGTTCCGCAGGTTCAATTTTCGGCCGCAAGTATTGGGCGTCAAGTGATCATATCTTCGATGGACAATATCTCTCTTCTCCTTGCGTCTCTCTCACAAGACCCGGATTCCCCGGCTCATCGGCGAACCTACCTCTCTTTGCTTCTGTCTCTTTTTGAAAAGACAGACTCTACGCCAATAAAGACTGAAATTGGTCGGACGGTTGCTTCAATCTGTCGGACTGTAATCCCTAGGGTTCGCGACGGAGATAAAGAAGCAACGACCCTGCTTGACAGACTGTTCACTCTGCATGAGGGTGTTGCACTGCCAGTAGGCGCAATGATCACACAGACCCAGTGGCCTGTTGTTCGTAGTGAAGGGTGGTTTGCTCTGGCTCTAATGGCAACAAACAAGTTGGGCTGTGCTGCTGTTGTGGGCTGCTTGCATAAGACAGAGGTGACCGAATTGCTCAAAATGACTCTGGCAACAAGCTCTCCATACCAAGATCAGACAGAGACAGACAAGCCACAGGAGACAAAGGATCGGGACAACGCTTTTGTTCTGGTGCAAGGACTGTTGACAAACGTGAGTTTTCTTTCGAAGCAGACAACACGGTTACTGATTTAATAGTCTGGCGCACTCCCTGTGGGATACAGAGGCATACTGGAAGACTTGGTGAAGGCTCATGCTTCACAGCTGAAAGGTGCCGCAGATTCTTAGACACATAGACAGTTCCACCTGATTGATGTCCGTTGTCCATAATCTGCGTGCAATTCAATTCAGAGTGGACGATTTCATTCGTAAGGGGTGGATTCGGAAAACGCGTAGAAATATAAGATTTCCTGGTGTCTATATTCCAGCGAAAAAGCAAGATGATTGAATTGTCAAAGTAAAGCATGCATCCGACAATGGCGCTAAAGTTCAAACGGCAAAACTGGGGTATATATATACATATCCTTTTTTGCTCTTCAGCCGGACCTTCATCCGGGATCGACCGAATTTATGCAGTGAACAAGCACACCCTCTCTTGTGCATACGCCCGATAACGATCTATGAGATCTGTAGCATCTAGACCACTTTCGCCTTGACGAGCAGAATAATGCGAAACAAGGCCTTTGCCATCGATGACAACATGTGGATGAGTGCCATCTGGTTTGTGCCAATCATGAGAAGAACTGCTCTGGTTGCCGTTGAAAACAGAGTACACAGCTTCTCCATCATTCCCCCAGAAGCATCCAAAGTTCTTGCTGATGGGATCTGTCGGGTTGACCCATATTGGGAATTTATAGCGGCCCAAATCACTGTTTTCTAGGTGATGCAAGAACGAGTAATGTTGCTGGGCACCCACAGTCCAGTCCTGTAAGGTCGGACCAGTTTCGGTGTATACGGATGCCGCAATGGGATCTCTACCAGAGCTCCCATCACTGGAGAGTAGCCAGCGATGTCCTTTAAAGGGTGGCTCAAAGTCTCTGTGGACTTTGAAGTCCAAGGGTCCTTGCCAACTTGGAAGACTCGAAGCGCGCCAGTCATGCTTTCCGGTCCGCTGTTTCACGTATAGCTCGGGCAAATATGGGAGTGCAGTTCCAGGATGACTGTGAAGCGATGCAAGAGCTGCCTCGTTTATCACATTGGCAGATACTATCAGTGACTTTGGATTGTCCAGTTTCGTCTTGACGATGGTTGGGATGGTATTGTCCTCGAGGAACACAGTATCTCCATCAATTCGGATGTACATTACATTCTCCGTGATAGATTCTGCAGATGCAAGAGCATAATCAGGTGTTCGGTCAACGATCGAATTCAGCCATTCCATGCTGATGGCGTCCTCAGTCTGCGGTACAAAGATGACCTGGTCAAGGAACCCATGGAAATGTGCCAGGTTTTTCTAGACTTCTATCAGACTTGATTCTTGAAGCTTCTTGAGGGAAATATACCTGTAAGTAGCATTCCAGTATCGCTGTACGCTCATGATCATGGAAGGGAACTAGGGCAACTATCTTGAATCCTTCTGGTTTGGGGTAATGGCCACTCCCCTGCGAGAAAGCAAAGAATGGAGAGATCTCTTTGCAAAATAACCAAGAAGAAATATCAAAATGTATGAGCTCCGGATTGAAACAGGCCAGTACGGTCAAAATGATGCATGCATAGCCAATAATGCTACACAGAAGGACGAAAGTCCAGTCGCGCCATGTGGAAGAGTTATACTCTTGGTTGGACTCGATATCGTGAAGACTCCGAGCACGACCTCGAGTTAACAGTTCTGACGCCATCTGACAGTTGATTGCTGGACCAAATATCTTGAAAAGGCCATTATGGATATATGGGACTGATGGCCCATTTTAATGCTTAGACCATAGGCCCTCCGTTTTCAGCACTTTACTCTCGTAGCCACCAACTAGCCCGCTAAAAACCAAGATCAACTCTCGAATCTGGTATGGACTACCGGATTTGGAGGATGGTTGGCAGCAAGCGGACAAAGGGCGAGGAATGTCGCTGTGGAATGCCAAAGGTGATGACTTTAGATGGCAAGCCAGAGTCTGAAAGAAAGTCTGGAAGAAAGGTACAGAGTATACAATGAGCCTATTCTTCTTAACTTGGTCAATCTACTATTTCCGAAGTACAACATAGATACACTGAACGGCTCAAGATCCATCACTCGATTTGTTGTGTTTGTTTGTTGTGTTTGCTGCGTTTGTCAGCTTATTGAAGATGACGTCGCGGCACGTGTTTATCGGTATCTAGAGCTTCTACTCCGAGGTTACTACTCCTACTTGATTAACATATTTCTTAAAATCATCCTTCTACATGAGAACATGAGGGTGGTCGGTCTTTTTGGCCGTGGTCTCAACCGTGGAATTTTGCGTCTCCCTCGACAATATTTCAGTCAGCCATGGCCCCGGCAAATGCTAAGACGCACCCCGCGAAGGGTTCCTATCATAGGTGGGGTGTTCATGGCCAGTTTGGCACCAGCAGCCTTCCTGAAGTTGGCTGAAGAGAATGAGGACCATGAAAAAACTGCAGAAATGCAGATGTTAGAGGCTTCGCGTGAAGAGGTCCGAAAGACAGTCTCACCTGATTCGCAAGGCCTCTCGAGGCTTTGCCAGACCATATGGGTCTACTTCTATTGCTATGTCTATGATCCAATCGCTACAGGCCTTCGATTCGCCCACCTTGCCATAATCTTTATTCCGGTCGTCGCCATGGTGCCAGCTGTCTGGCTTGGTCACAAACGGAATGGTGCGCGGTCTGGAACCTTGTGGTGGTATCGGCTCTTGGTAAGGGCAATGGAGCGGGCTGGCCCTGCTTTTATCAAGGTGGGATTTGATTTTCTCTAATTGGGTAGTACTAGAGCTGACCTGTTTAGCTCGGTCAATGGGCTGCGTCACGAACAGATATCTTCCCACCGGAGATGTGCAGCGTAATGTCATCACTCCACTCAAATGCCCCGGCTCATTCACTCCACCAAACGAAACGTACCATCTGCAAAGCATTCAACGGACTGCCATTCGAGGAGATATTCGAGGAGTTCCAGGAAGAACCTCTGGGTGTTGGCGCAATCGCCCAGGTTTATAAAGCGAAATTGAAACCGAGTCTTGCCGTCAGTGAAGGTGAGATGGGAAATACGCCAACTCTGGGAGAGAAGGTTCGGAAGAATGTTGATGTGCTGGTCAAGAGCTCCCCGCAACGGGTGCCATCGTCATACGTCGCGATCAAGGTGCAGCACCCTAGGGTTGAGCAGATGATACACAGAGACTTGCGAATTATGTCCTTCTTCGCCCACATGATCAATGCCATTCCCACGATGCACTGGCTGTCTTTCCCTGATGAAGTTCAACAGTTTGGTGAAATGATGAAGCTACAACTAGATCTTCGGATTGAAGCTACCA
This sequence comes from Penicillium crystallinum, assembly GCA_027569675.1. Lineage (NCBI taxonomy): Eukaryota > Fungi > Ascomycota > Eurotiomycetes > Eurotiales > Aspergillaceae > Penicillium > Penicillium crystallinum. The sequence continues at coordinate 100,021 of JAPDKR010000038.1, read as the reverse complement.
ATCTCGTCATGTTTCGCAAGAAGTTCAATTCCCGGACTACCGCTTGGTTTCCATATCCATACTTGGAATATACCACTCGTGAAGTGCTGGTTGAGGAGTTTGCCCAGGGCATTCCGTTAGCCACCTTTTTGGATATTGGAGGAGGCGTATATCAGCACGATATAGCTAATGAAGGCCTGGATGCATTTTTGCATATGCTGCTGATCGACAATTTCGTCCATGCCGATCTTCATCCGGGAAACATCATGGTTCGTTTCTATCGGCCCAGCGAGTTGGATCTCTCCCTCCGCGCATATAATGCCCCGACGCGTGCCGAAGTTGATGTGACCGAGGCAGTTCTTGAACGATTACGCCCTCATATCAATAGCCCCAACTGGAACATTGCTCTTGCTCAGCTCAACGATGAGGGATATCGACCACAGTTGATTTTTATTGATACCGGTCTTGTCACCCAACTGAATGATAAAAATCGGCGGAACTTCCTCGACCTCTTCAGAGCCATTGCTGAGTTTGACGGATACCGAGCTGGGCAGCTGATGGTCGAGCGATGTCGGACACCAGAGGAAGTAATAGATCCGGAGGTGTTCGCCCTGAAAATGCAGCATTTGGTTCTGGACATCAAGTCCCGAACTTTTGCCCTGGGGAGTGTCAAGATTGGAGATATTCTTAGCGAAGTTTTGACCATGGTCCGCGGGCACCACGTCCGGTTTGAGGGAGATTTCGTCAACGTTGTCATTTCCTGTCTTCTGCTTGAGGGAATAGGGCGCAGTCTGAATCCTAACTTGGATCTGTTCAAGAGGCGAGTATCCTTCACGGAGTTCCATCATCATGCTAACCCTTCTCTAGTGCCCTTCCCATTTTACGGCAGCTAGGATCTGGAAGTACATTAATGCAATCTGTGCACTCGGGCGACTATTCCATGCTCTGGGTCTGGGTTGGATTGGAAGCTCGTGGAATGCTGCAGGCCAGCATCGAGAGTGTTGAGCATTGTGTCAAATACGACCAATTGTGCCCTAATATATGAAGATTTGCCTTGTTCCTATGTAGAAGTCGAATAATACAAACAGTTTTCCTACCGACGGTGATACTCTTGGACGTTGGCCCTTTTCATCATTCATAACCCTAATTCAGTGAATACCACATATTATCGACTACTAGTTACTTTCATGAAATCTTAGCAAACATATTGACCACGGGATGGAAATACAACTTGATAGTATACCCATATTATTCATGCAAGATTGTGGAAATACCTAGTGTTACCATTCGATGATTTCTTTGTCCGCTATGACAAATATCCTGTTTGAAACAGGGTCCGTAGGTACCTAGGCCTACATGGTAGAGGCCCGACCCTGATTGAGATGGTTGACAATCATGTGATTGTTTGTTTAGTTTACATGGTTTGCATTGTTTATAGTTGGCAGCCGACTCGCATAGTGCAAAAGGTCGATTTGACATAGGACTCCTCAAGCCAATATCATGTAAAATAGAAAGCAATGTTATCTTTGTGCTAATAGATCACTTCTACTAGACACATAGTAGAGTGACTAGAATGAGTGTCCCATATACACGAACTGTTAAGTTTTTTTAAGGAAATATGATATCTAGCGGCACTAGAATTTTTTAGACTTTAGAATCGAAGGCACAGTAAGTAAAGCAGTACCCTCTACGATCATATAATTTTTGGGAAGCAATATGCTAGAGATTTCTACAGTAAGATGCTGGTAATATAATCAAATGCTGAGCCCATACTCTGTAGGTACTAGGCAGGTACCTAATGGAGTTGTATTCTTATAATGGTATTGCAAGATTGAGCTTTTGAAAACACCGATACGATCTCTGGATGGTTTTGCATCGACCCATTGGAGTAAAAACTACATTGTATTACAGTAGACTATGAACAATAAGAGACAAGCGAGAAGAGAAGAAACATATAGTAGCATCAGTAAAGAAAAGCCATGAAACGCCAGCGCCATGCCTTCAAATACATAGAGTGGAGAAGCAGACAGCTTTGGTCTTGATGTTGGCTCTTAGGCCTGCTCGCGAGCAGTTGAGCCACTAGCCCTCCACCACACATCGCCTCCCCATCTCATCAAGCGTTCGACAGCGGCCGTCGGTGTATCCAATGCAGGGCGAATATCAAGATGGAAGACAGGTAGACCGTGAGGGTCTGGATCCCCAGAGTAATAGTCGATCACGTATCGGATTTCTTTCGGGCCCGAAGGCGTCTGACGGATGACATACCAATCGTGGCGGTCAAAGGGGGGACTTGTCCTGATACAAAGTCAGCAATTGGCTATTCTGGAGTAACACGTATTTCTTACTCAAATTTGCTTGGGTACGCCCAGCTCAGTGCTTGGTAGAACTGGGCCTTGGGTGACCACTCTTGCGGCCGGCCCTGGAACCTGAGCAGACGAGGCTCGGATGTGATGTCGAATTTACCATTCTCATCCGCATAGGTCAGGTCCGTGCTCAAATTTTCCTCGCCGCGCCGGCAATGCTCCCACCCAGCCCTGAGGCCCTTGGCGAATACGCGCTCCCATCCCACGATTTCCTCCCAGGCGCCTTCGTTCAAGAAGTTGTGCACCGCAACCATCGATTCCACTGCATCTTGTGGGGTGTCTGTATGCCCTTTACGCAGCATAGCGTTGTACATTTGTTGCGGGGACGGATACTCCCAGTTGCCCTGTCCGTCGCCTCTCGGGATCGAAGAACCCTCGCGTTCAACAGGAAGATCAACGGTCTGATGCTCCGCGCGCTCTTGAGATATAGAAGAGAACATGTAGTTCAGAGGATTCAACTTTGACAAAGTCGAAGGTTGGACTGTGCTGTCGGGAGGCTGCGGCGTTTGCGGCGTTAATTTCGCGGAGAGGAATGGAGAATCTGTGGACTTCATGGGACAACTGCTCGGAAGCTCGACAGTAGGCGCCGGAGAAAGCGAAGACGTCGGCTTCGATTCATGCATCGGACATCCCGGCTATAGATAAAGGGTTAGTCCAGTGATCAAACTACAAAATGCGCGAGACTAACTGGAGGAGAGCCGGGCGCGGTTGGTTTAGCTGCGGGAGCTTGTGGTGTGTCTGCCCAAAACCATCCCATCTTGAAAGTGTGATGGACCAAAAAGTAGGTATGATTCAAAGAATCAATCGGACATGGAAGGCCGGACCGGAACTTTTCTTTGATGACATAAAGCCGCCACGTGATAGGCTAATCTCAAGTACCCGTGGACAGTCTCCACGGTTATCTGCTTTGGGGTCTTGTCTCTCCCTCAATGTACTCCATACTTCCGTGAAGTCCTCTCCCCCACTTTTACAAGTAATTAACAAATCCAGTTCGATGCTCCCGGGGTCGCTTTATACAAGTATTCAGAATTAAGAGCTAGGCCATAGAATCCAGTTCCTCACAGAGCACAAACCCAGTCATTGCTTCATCCCAGATTGAACGCCAATTCAGATTGTCAGAGAGAAAAAAGTTGGTCATAACCTTCCAAACTTGCTCCCACGTTTTCCAGCCACATATCATTGCAATGCGGGCCAATCGTTCGACGAACCAAGATCTCTCCGGCTGACAGAGAGCTCCCTGGGCTCCGATGAATAAGGTCCAACCGTAGAGCTCAAGATTTTGTTTTGGTATTTCCATGAGCAGAGATAGTTTGCAATCACCCGCGGCTGTCCTGAGATGTTTTGTAAGGGCTCGACCCAATCCGGATGATGAAGGCGAGACAATCAAAAGGTCATTCAGAAAGCAGATGGAAGCTACTCTAGTAACAGCTTCGATGGGATGGAGATGTAGTTCCGGGTCGGGGCAACCTTCTGCATAGATATAGCTGAGAAGTTGATGCTCCGCTTCGCAATTGAGCATGCGGAAAAAGTCTTGGTCACTGGGCTTGATGATTGCAGGATTTGTTTGATAGGCAATGTGAAAGAATACCATATCCCGGAGCACATTTATAATACGCAACAAAGGGGGACTGAGAAGGGTATTGGCAAACCCTGATCCCAATCTGTTGAGAGTAGACGAAGCGAGGGGCCTGATTCGCCGTTGAATCTCCGAAGGAATTGGCTGCGCATCCCAAGTCAAGGGAAAGACGGGTTTGGTCATTAGACCCGAGGCGGCTTTGATGTCCGTGCTAGTACAGTGAGCGTGGCCCAATATAGCGTAGGAGACACATACGTTATTATGGCAGACAGCATTGAAGAAGAGCGAATGCTGTCATCTGTGATTCCACCACGTTGGTCAACCATGTGTTTTAGTCCCGTCAGGTGGGTGTGGACTTCATTGAATTCTCCGATGATTAGCTGTAGAATGTTAGCGTCGTTGAAGAAGCTGATCTTCGCGACATACTGAGCCAGTGAGAAGATTGATTATGGTGTCAAATGCCTCGTTGCTGAGCCTGCGACTTGGATCCTGTACCTTCGCACTCATTTCTTGAAAGGACTTGGCCCTCATCATACAATATTCAGGATCATTAGCAAGAACTGCGTCCCAAACACCCGATCGCTGGCTTGCGAGGACCGCTCGATGTGCAGCGCACATGCTCATCAGCCCGAAGAAACTGCCTGGGTCCGAGAATGAGGATCGAACCATTAATTCCATCTCGTTTGAATCTTGGCTGGTATTCGGGAAAGTCATTGGTACGAAGATGGTTTTCCCTTCCTAGTCAGCTCCGGAGCATAAGGATTCGAGGAAAGCTTACAGTAGTAGACCAAGTGTGCGACCATCGAAGGAAGCTCGCTGGTACCTGGCAACGTGAAGAAAGGATCGAGAAACCATGATGTAGGTGGATTCGGATTTGAGTGAAGAGGTAAAGGATAACCAGCACACCACTTCGCAGGGCGCCCTCTTCGATACGAGGCAAAACTGCCTCTGGGGTTCGTGTCCGGTATCGAAGACGAGACAGAGGATTGAGAGAAAGCCCCCAGCACCAGTCTTTGCTCATCCGATTCATCGACAGTAGCCTTGGACGCGTCGGATTGCCCGCGATGTTGTCTGGATGTTCGTTTCAACCCAGCGAGCCTCTCACGCCGGCGTACATCGCGCATCACATGGGAGCGAATAGCCTTGCGGGCATTGACATCTTTGATCCGTTTGGAGGTCAAGTCATCGTCGTGGTCAATGAATGTAAATGATGGCCGATCCAGCGGCGCAGGTTTGGCCTTGGGTTCTAATAGAGTACTTCAGTCCAAGCTCTTGACTATGGACGGAATCTTGGTGCAACTCTGACATGAGCGCGAAGGGGGATGGAATAGGAAACAAAGGGACGGGACATTTGCCACTTCTCTACCTTAAAGAGCGATACCACAGATCAAGATTGATATGAATTAAACTCCCAACGAGCCACTGTACACAAGACGTGGAGCAAATCGAGGCTTCCCCTACAGAATCCTGCAATACATGGTATTCCAAAAAAGACAAGCACTGACCTGAATGAGTATGCCGAGGCGAACCAAAGGTGAACGGCTGCAGCTGATCCATCATGGGCCCGAAGGCCAAGGCAAGTTCGGAATGCAAAGGAACAGAGGCAAAACGGACACAGATAAACCAATAAAGAGGTGGATAGAGACTATGCAGTGGGTGAAGGCGGATTTAGAAGAGAAAAGGAGCGTAGTTACGTTGCCAATGCGGGGAGCACAAGCCCGATTCAGCACTAATCGTCTGGGGTGATCCGGTGCTCACTGGTGTAACCTTTAGGACGATTGAATAAATATGACATTGCCTCTAGTATGGTGGCACTCTGGAAAATAGTTTCTTTGAAAAGAATAACTCATGATGGCGCCCGGATAATGCGTGCGAACCCGCTAAGGACAAGATAACAGAAGAGAAAAGAAGAGAGAGGAAAATAAGACAAAGGGTATTCGAACATAAACCGATTCAATATCATTCCCGCATATCACTCAATAGTCGTGAGATCAATGCATAGCCAAAGAAAAATGCCAGGCCGATCCAGATTCGGTTTCGTCCAGCCCAGCCTTGACCGGCCTCCCTCGCAACATGTCCACCGTCCATGACAGCACCTATGCCAGGAGCACTGCCATTGGGTCGTCGACGCAATGCGCTGGTCTCTGGGGAGCACTTGGCGGGTGCATCAGGATCAGGCATAATCTGACCAGTGGTGGAATCAATGCGATGCTCTTTCATCCAAGCCCAATTCTCCTGATCGACTTCAGGCCATTCCGTGCGGAACTTCAAGCCTCCATCTCCAGCTTTGACATTGTTGATACCCTTGGAAGTTCGGGTAACACCTGCAGTGGCATTGACATGCGAACCTCCACCAGTTGCATTCCACCACCGGGATCGCGCAGCAAGCACTCTGCGCTCACTTTCCGAGGCACTGACACTCCCCGTGGTCATTTCTTCACTGGTCATGAAAGACAGAAGACCAATCAAGATGGTTGAGACCTCCCAGGCGGGGTTAAAGGACTTGGGATGAAAATCACTGATGCTGAGACAGAGTCGAGTGGATGGTTGAAATCGGCCGCTGGGTGTATGCATGCGGATAGCAGGAGGAGCAAATGGGTATTCGGGAGGGAAGATCAGTGTGCCCCAGTACTGTCCATTTTCATAAGGAGTCCCCGGAGGTCCAGTGAGGATGTAATGCCACCTAAAGGTCAGTTTATGGGTCTGTGAAAATGGCGTCCCACTTACTCCAGAATATTCGTTTCAGATGGATGGGTCACAATGTATGGTGTGGGATCTTTTTGGATGTTTTGATATTCACGAGTGAGCTATATGTAATTGTTAGGCACCCGTCACTGCCACCGGGATCAGGCTCGCCTGAGATCTGAGCACTTACCCGTTTGAAAGCAGCTTTTGTCGCCATCTTTGGAAATTGAGGTTGAAAGAATAGCTTGCAAAGCAGAATGGGAGACTGTCTTTCAAAAAACACAATACGAGGGAACTGATAGAAGAGAAGTTGCGGAGTAACGGGTGATTGCCGCAATCAGGCGCTCACATTCGCCGTTAGGTCACGTGCTAGATCCATATCTTGCGGGTTTGGCACGCGCAACCCGGTATATTCCACGGTCAAAAGTTCTGGCCATTGCAGCCGCAGAAATGTCTTCCTCATTTTCTGATGGAGATGAGAGTGTGAGTATACACCCAAGATAATCTGGATACTCTTTGCTAATCTATATCTGCTAGGTCTTCGAGCGTTTGCAACAACGCGACCCCAAGGTGCTCGAAGAGCAACAACAGGCTGTGAATGAGCGCATGCAAGCTATTTACCAGAAGGCCCAAAACCGACTTGCTGAATTGGTATGGTTCACACTCAAATCTTGGAAGCTGGGAATGCCTAGCAACTCTTGTTTGCTGGAGTATAGCAGCTAATCGCTAATCTAATATCTATTAGATCGACCAAAACTCAACCTTGCCTTGCACCATCTCCTCTGTTCAAGTCACAAGTGCCCCTCATACCCGACGAAGCTTTCTTGAGCGCAATTTGAACCCACTCTTGAGCGCAAACAAGGGTCGGCCCTACACACTCTCCGAAGCATTGCGGGAAGTATCGGCTACCGCAGATAAGCTCGGACGATTCGGTACGAGCTAAACCTATGATGATACATACCTACTAATACATTTCTAGATCTGTTCCAACAACCTATTTCGGTCTACTTGGATGAGTCGCAAGGCCATGATGGCATGCGCAACATTGATGTTCATCTGGCAACGCGGGAGAAGTCTCGGGTGCTGATGAAGACAGGCACCGACCTGGGCAATGCCGAGGGCTCAGCCTACGGCAATCTTCTCTGGCGTAATGTCTTTGGTGGTGCCGAGACTTTGAACTTAAACGCTTCGCTTGGTACTCGAACACGGTCCGCTTACCAGGCTGCATTCGAGACTCCGATCTTCGCTGATCCCGATTTCCGTTTGGAAATTGGCGGTATTGCAAGCTCCACTCAAAAGTCGTGGGCAAGTCACGAAGAGGTTCTCAAAGGCGGCTGGACCAAGCTGCGATGGATGTCCAAATCAGGCCACCGTCATGAAGTTGGATATAACGGCTTCTGGAGACAACTTACTGGCCTGGCGGAGAACGCATCTCCTACGGTGCGTGCAGATGCAGGCGACAGCGTGAAGAGCAGCATCTTCCATAGCTGGGTCAATGACCAACGGGATAATGCCTTCCTGCCGTCTCGTGGCTACTACGCCAAGGCCTTCAACGAACTGGCCGGATTCGGTCCCCTTAAAGGTGATGTGTCTTTCTGGAAATCAGAAATTGAGACACAGGGTGCCATACCCGTCCCTATTCCAGGAATAAAGGGTGACAGTGGCGTCAGCCTCACTACTGGATTCCGCGCTGGTCTTCTCTACCCCCTCGGATTGGAGTCCAGCTCTCGCCCTCAGCTTTCCCGTGTCAATGATCGTTTCCAGCTTGGAGGACCTACCGACGTCCGTGGGTTCCGTCTTTGTGGTCTCGGTCCTCGTGAGGGAGTTGACTCACTTGGTGGTGATGTATACGCCGCCGGAAGTGCTAATCTGCTGTTTCCACTTCCCCGACTCGGTGCCGAGAAACCTGTGCGATTCCAGGCCTTTTTGAACGGCGGCCGCCTGCTTCCTCTGAAGACCTCGCAGAAAGCTACACCTGCTACCAATGGCGAGGTGCAAAATGCTATGGCTTCAACCCTCTCCGAATTACAGAATGGTTTGCCCAGTATCGCAGCTGGCTTTGGTATCGTGTATGCCCACCCCGTGGCTCGATTTGAGCTTAACTTTTCCCTGCCTTTGGTGTTAAGAAAGGGCGAAGAAGGCCGCAAAGGGTTGCAACTGGGTATTGGTATCAATTTCCTCTAATCATTGGCACCTTCTGGTAGCATTTATAGCAGTCAATTCAATTCTCGTGTACAGTACATACCATTGGTATCTTATGTAGTCCCGAGGTCGACCCGGGACCCATGGAGCCCCCGGGCCCGGTGGGTCGCTTAGTCATATTGTGCTAAAAGGCCAGCCCTGGAGAGCTCCAACTCACCAGTTGCAACCCTTCCTGAATCCTACATCTGTATCGAAAATAGCGACCCTTCTCTTGCCGTGCAATGGCTCAATACTATCCACAACAGGGCTACGGTCCTCAGGGTTCCGCGCCACCGAATCTCCAGTTCTTCCCTTCATCATATTCCTCAGTCTCTGGTCATACAACTCCTTCACAAGCATCATATGGCACCGGATTTGGCGGGGCACCTGGACCCTCTGCACAAGCGTACCCCGCCGGTGGTGGATATGGAGGCTTTGGGTCTTCGGCCACTGGCGTTAGTGGACGGATGGGCGAACAGGGCGGCTTGAGAACGGGTTGGTTGGCCGCATTTGGGACAGAGGGTTATGATGGTGAACCGCCTTTGCTGGAGGAGCTAGGTGTCAACTTTGAGCATATTCGGACCAAGGTCAGTCAATGTGGGGTGGTGGTTTGCGCTCGTACTTGATGCTTGGTTTACTAACAGCGTCCAATTCCAGACTCTGACCGTCCTAAATCCCTTCGCCTCCATTGACAATCACCTTATGGACGACAGCGATCTCTACGGAGCTCTGCTCTACATCGTGTTGTACGGCACTTTTCTCCTTCTCTCGGGCAAGGTCTTCTACGGCTATATTTACGGCGTGGCTGTCTTTGGTACCGTCGCTTTGCACCTGATCCTCAGCCTCATGTCTCCAGCTCTTGACACCGTTCCAACCCCCAACGCCGCCGACCCTACCAACTACAACCCCCATCACAAGCCCTCTATGTCTGGCGCCTCAACTGCGGGTCATTTCTCTGCTACTTTGACCTTCCCACGCTCCGCAAGTGTGTTGGGCTATTGCTTCCTTCCCTTGGTGCTCACTAGTCTCATCGGCATCCTTATCCCCATGGACACAATGTTCGGCTATCTCTTGACCATTGCCGCCGTCGGTTGGTGTACCTACAGCTCGTCTGGGATGTTCTGCGCTGTGGCACGCATGAGTGGCATGAGAGGCCTAGTTGCGTATCCGTTGGCTCTCTTCTATGTTGTGTTTGGGATCATGGGTATCTTCTCTTCGCGCGGCACGGGCTCCCTCGCCGCAAAGACAGGCGCAGCCTAGAAGAATCCTAGTGTTTCTTACATAAACCATATTTTTCTGGGGGTCATAGTATTTCCAGGCCGACCTTTGCATAAATCATGAATATTACGAAAACACAGCTCATACATCATTATGCTCCCAAGCTCTGTAGAACCAAGTCCATCATCAAATCAAGATGCGACTGTTGCGCCTCATGGTGCCCATTTAGACAGCCACTCCCTCGTCTTCTCCAGGTCACCACCAGTGGCTTCAGCTGCTGCAATACACCATGGTAGATCATACACTTTGTCGTTCTCGGCACTCTCTGCGGCAATCAATTCTGCAAGATTGCGGCGATGCTGGCTTGTCTCATCAACACAGAGATACAAAGCCGCTGTGTTCAGCGCATTTGGTTGAGTACTGAGGGCATCCACAAGTGGGCGTGTCAATTTCATTATTTCCGCCAGACTCATTGTGGCATGAGTCCCAGCCGTCCTCTGTAACGATGTTTTGCAGTATTTATTTTGGCACCACGGCTTACCACATCCAGTCATCATCTGGGATAGGTAGCGACGTTCAATCCGACGTCTTAGTGCTTTGCCCTCTGGGTCGTGTGTGTCCACATACAGTGGTCCAAAACAAAAGCTGCACAGGCCAACAGGCTCGTTTCCAGCTTGGGTCAATGTTCGGCCGCAATTTCTGTTCAAGCATATGCGGGGTGCGGGTCGTGATAGGCGCTCCAGGTCGTGGTGACGAAGATGGGTGTTCATATCTCGTAGTCGGATGATCTTATTGCATAAGTGGCATTCAGTGGTCCGTCCTCCATCCACCAGTTCGTGTGGAGTGAGGCCGGAAAGCACCACCTCAGGGTTGCTGAAATCAGGATCAGAATCACCTTTCTGGGGTACGAGAAGATGACAAAATTGACAGAGGATTAGCTTCTCGGGGCAATCTGTGGTACGATGTTGTGCAAGAGCAGGGAGTCCTTCAAAGTCTTCGAGACAATCAGCGCAATGATGAGTGTGGTGAAAAATGAGATCATGGTTTTCTTTGCTTGAGACATCATTGCCATGACTATGGTCATGTGGACAGTGCCAGTGGCCTTGCCACTCTAGAGATCGCTTTTGGAAAACGTTGTTACACCGCGAGCAGAGGATATTATTGCGGAGACAGAAGTTCTCGTGGAGAACAAGTGTCCGTTCAGGGACCCATTGCTGGCAGTTTTTGCACTGCACATCGCCAGGCTCATGGGACTCTTCTGTTCCATCTTGATTACCCAAGATATCCACTGAACTCACAGTGACCCGTAGATTGTATTGTGAGGGCGACTGCTGTTGTGCATCAGAGGATGCGCTGTTTGTGGAGGCAGCGTGGACTGCTATATAAAGAGCCTCGGCGCCTTCCAAAGCCACATTCGTCGGCTGAAGCTCAAATCTCTTGAGGGACTGATTTGAAAATTCGCCAAGAAAATGCATGTCTGCTCTTGGGCGACTTCTTTGGCGGGTAGAAAGGGGGCTAACAAAAAGATACACTTCTGGGCTGTCCGCAGAGAGCTCGATCTGAATAGTATCATGACGATTCCAATCCCGTAGCTCATAATCGACATATTCGCCAGGCAATACCTGGGCAGTGACATTTTCTCCAGCGCCGAGGATTCCCCCGATCGAACTGCCACCAGTCATGCCCGGAACTCGTGAAGTTTTTTCCAATCTCTTCTGTAGGGTTTCGCGGGCTTGTTCCTCCGACAATGCCACAATATCAACCTCGAGGTCCGTATCCACAACGCATATGCCTTCGCCTTCAGGGAACACTTTGTCCACCAAGAATCTGAATGACTCATTTCGGGTCCCCGGTACTGTCAGAAGCTCACCCATTGTGAGGGTCGTGAAGTTGTCTCGCAGGTATCGTTCGAGCAGAGCTTTCCAGTCTTCCGGGTCGTAGCCAGCTTCCAACGGTCGAAGACGAACATATGTGCCTTTCGGTAGTTGCCTTGCATGTACTGTGACTGTAGGGCCAATTCGTGGTGAAGGTTCGGCCTCAGTTTGGGGAAACACCGGTTCCTGTATCTCGCCATTTTCGCAGCGGAATTCCTCATCCTTGATTTCAAGGGAGTCTCTGAGCAGCGCGCTCAGGGCGACTTCATTTTCTTCAGCGGAGAATTCCCGAATGCCTGCATAGATGAACCGATCATTTTGAGGATTGACAATGCGGAAGATCAACGGGTGAGGTAGTTGCTGCTGACGTTGTTGGCTCGCTTGTCGCGCGCGAGATTCAGCGGCGAATGTATGTGGATTGAATGGATCGAATGATGAAGTGAGCACACGTGTGTTTCCCACGGTTTGGAGCGGAGCGGCAGCTAAAAGCTGCTCGAGCGCAGATTGCGGTAAAGTGATTTTGTCACCGGGGAGTCGAGGCGTCCGCTGTGGCGATGCAACGAGGAACTGAGATGACCAAACCAAATTTGCTTCGGTCATGGTGGTTCTTGGTCAACATCGTCATTCAATCTGAGGCCCGGGGTGGAGACAGGATGACAAAATTCCATTCAATGCCGCTTTACTCTCCGCCTAATGACCTGAGTCATTCAATTTATAGCCCTGGATCAATCTACTGTCTCTCAAGATTATTTATAACTACGGGGTACTCTGCTTAAAAAGTCCCAAAAAAATTTCTAGAATGATCGTTGATCCTGTGTAGGTATGAATCTCCATTCTGGAAGCCTCCAGAGGGCCCCCTGCTTCGCTTTCAAATCAAGTTATTGTACAAATCCCTCCAACTACCTTGCTTCTCTCTGAATATCAGAGGCTGCCACGCATTCGACCACGAGCAGTGGTGTTGCACCAGTCACACTAAACACGTCAGTACAACTTCCGACAGAGGGGCAAAGGTCCCTACCAATGTTTTTGAGCATCCCTCATTGTGCTGAATACAATAATCACCCTGGCAGCCTTGACATGTGTGCTGGCATTCTAGCTTGCAGGAAGCGCACTACTCTAGTGAGATTGGGGTTCAAGATTTCAAAGCAAAAGGAGTCACTCACAGTTGGACCACATTCCCAGCAGTCTTTGCTGACACCTCTTTCCAATCTCTAGATCACAGGTATTAGTTGAAAAACAAAAAATCTTACTAGGTGAACAGGATGTGTAACCAACCTCACGTTCTTGTGTCTCGGCAGCACTGGCGTGGACTGCAGTTTGATGTGGTGACAGATTGACTCGCACACGCTGTGGATTTGGTAGGCAGTTGTTGCAGAACCACTTGTTGCAACGATGACACCAGCGATTAGTGACACAGTCTGCACAGCGGGCAATGAGAACCGGGTGCTCGCCTGGGATCAACTCAGGCCGTTTGGCCGCTGCGGTACTAGACGAATGCAATGGCAGGGGGCTCAGCATTGGGAATTGAATATCTGGGGCCTGTCCCCAAATAGCCGGCCCTTCGGGGGAACTGTGGCACCCATCACATCCATGAGGTCCGAGAGCTACAGTGGCCACGGCCGGTCCGAGCAATGGCACCTCCGCTGGAGTGTCAGTGGTTGAACTGTATAGGGTTGGGTCGTGTCTCGGGCCACGACAAAGAACAGCATCGAAGGCAATGATTCCCTCACACTCCTGAAGCACCTGTGCCCAGCCTTCCTCAAGACTGTGCTTGAAAATCTTCCCTGATGGCCTGTACCACTCATTCTGTTGGTGCTTCCCTAGGGATGTTGCACAGTCTTGAAAGCTGGACGGTGTCTGGCTCGGACTCTGCGATGTTTCCACACGGGCCCCCCACCAATCTCGGTATCGGGGTCGTACCACTGCCTGAGAGCCTGTGTGTGTGCCGGAAAAGTGGTATATGCCTTTTACTCGTGGCATACCCGCAGGGCGTGTCGGCCGAACGGCATGCTGAATCACCTGCATGAGCTTTTGTTCATCGAGGTGATGACATCCCCGGATCGACAAGATGTTGATGTTAAACCGGTCGGTCAAAATGATCTCGGCCACCATGTCGGCCGGCACGGACAGGCCGTCTAAAATCAGAGTGCGCACATCTTGCAGAATTCCTCTCTGCTCAAGACTTGTAAAGATCCGCCTTAGTGGGGCTGGGTCAATATCTGTCTGGGAGATATTCTCCTGTTGCGATACCTCGGACAGCTCTGCGCGGCAGCAGGAGAGATCGAGATGCCGAAATACATATGGGGTCTGAGTGATCATAGTGTGCAACCGATGGGACGTTGAACTCAACGCCATCAACGAGGATACTGGCAGATACGGTGCCATATGGTCCAGAATCAAGCTATTGCTCAAAACATCCTCCAACGATGCTCGGGGAGAGGCCGCAGGTGCTGTAGATTGCGGCTTTGGTATCACCCGTTCGGTGGACAATCCACGTACGGGTGTGAGACCGAGTTCCCTCAGAGTCAAACGACGAGACCCGTAGAAATCGGGGGCCCTCCCAATGAGGTCTTGCCTGTAAGCAATCATGGCACCTACGGCGACTTCATCGCCCAAAAGCCCAAATGGCGAGCCATTGAGCTGGATCTCCTGGAGTGCAGCACGGGCTTTCACCAGCTCACTTTCTAGAAGATTGATTGTAGATTGCAGGACAGCAGGCATTGCTTCGGTTTGCTTGGGATCAATCGCACACGCTATAGAGGACCAAAGATCGGACATAGTCCGGGTATATTATTTATATAGGCACGGTTTAAAAGGGAAAAAAAAGTTCCGGGGAAATATTTCCAGGGGGGGGAAAGAAAAGATTAGAGGAAATCGCTTCCATATAAATGTAGCAATGGATTGTCTGATCCTGAGTCAGATCAAGTAAAGAACAGCATCGCAAGTCCGGAGGACGAGATCCGACGACGTGGAAGATCAGAATGCTAATTAACCATAAAGGGACTGTCGGTCAGCGGAAGGACCTAATTCAGCAGGTCCGTGATGTAGGAAGTCGTATCCATGTACTTTTAGTCTGATTTTCATAGATGCAGATACCTACTAGGTACTCAGCTCCTCATGAGATGTCTCTCTCAGAGTATGCTCCTTTCTTCCACTACGCTGCAATTCATCTCTCCAGATCTCTATATCATTCAGGAGGATTATCCAGGATACGGAGTATAAGAGGTAGGGTATAGGGTACTTGGCAACATCCAAAAAAAGAAGTGTCGGATACATGTTCAAAGTATGGGGTGACCGGAAGTGGATCCTGTATCTAGGACAAGGGGTTCAGGTACCCCAGTACAACATACACTTGCAATGTGCTTATCTCCACTTTCTCCAAATGATCTGGTCACGCGCACCTCCCTTACTCCGTGCTTCATCCATACAACTACTCCGTACCTGTCAAGTCCCCGTAGGAGCTCACTCTCCAATGACCTTTTGCTCATCATATTACCCGATGCTACGACTGTGTCACTCGGTAAATAGTGAAAGATCTTGGCAATATGGCACAAGATAACCAAGGATCACTGAGTTCCACAAGCGAATGCCGACCTCTCTTACTGATCTACACGGTCCGCAACATGCCAAGCCTTCCCTCGAGGCTGAGCTACTACGTACCATGTAGGACGAAGTAGGGAGCATAAGATACGAGAGATAGACCAGAAGTGCCAAGCCCTGGACTCCATTCACTGCAGATTCCCTATTTTGTGTTTTGGCTGTGTTTTCTCTCTCTAGAGCAATTGTTGCCTGACAACGTAATATGTGCTCCTCGATCCTCCGCAGAAGATGGAGCATGGATTTACAACGCCACGCAGAACGTTGGCTCCTAAGAAACTAGGATGACTCTGTACGGAGTAGTTTTGACCCTACATGTATAATTGCCCCCGAACGGATCGAATCCATACACGTTGCACATGCATTCACTAGAATGATTGGGGATTAGAACTAGTGATACAAGGTCGATCGCTCCCCAGCGCCCCCGGATCCCCCTGTTGGAGGTTTCTCTACTTCCAGAGCTTCGAGACAGCCACCTCCTTGTCATCATGCTTGTTGAGAATCTTGGCAGTGGCCAGATCAAAGTCTTCTTGTGTGACATGAACCCGACGCTCACGTAGTGCATACATGCCTGCCTCTGTGCAGACGCCCTTCAGCTCAGCACCAGAACATCCATTCATTTTCTCGGCGATCTTGGTCAAATTGATCCCGCGAGTCAAATTCATCGATCGGGAGTGGATCCGTAAGATATCGGCACGGGCTTCAACTCTATTTGTTGGGAAAACCATCAGTTAGCATCGGTTTCAGGGCTAGATGTCAGCAGATAAAGGGTAGACTGACGATGGAGGAGGAAATTCAATCTTCCGATCAATTCGCCCGGGCCGAAGCAAGGCCGGGTCGAGAATATCCAGTCGATTAGTTGCCATGATAATCTTAATATTCTTTGTGGGCTCGAATCCATCCAACTGGTTCAACAACTCCAGCATGGTACGTTGCACCTCCGAGTCACCACCCCCCGCGGAATCTATCCGGCTTGATCCAATGCTGTCAATCTCATCCATGAAGATGATACTTGGTGCATGTTCTCGTGCCATGACGAAAAGCTCACGCACCATCCGACTACCTTCACCAATGTATTTCTGTACCAGCTCTGAACCGCTGACTCGGATGAATCGACAGTCGGTATGGTGGGCGGCCGCGCGAGCAAGGAGGGTCTTGCCGGTTCCAGGTGGACCATAAAGCAATACACCCTTTGGCTGTGCAATACCTAGTGATTCGAACAATTCGGGGTGCTTGAGACCAAGCTCGATCACTTCCTTGATCTCCTTGATCTGCTGGTCCAGACCACCAATCATGTCGTAAGTGCTGTCAGGAACCTTCTCAACCATCATGAGCGCAACCAAAGGATCGACCGAGGACGGTAACATCTTCTCCAATTTGTAGGAGTCAGACAAAAGAGCAACTCGCTTTCCCACAACGAGTTTGCTGATATCCACACCATCGGAAATATCCACCACTGTAATCAGAGATCGGAGCTGTTAGCCTGGGCCCATTCATCAAGCACAAAGGGGACAGAATGAACAAAGCCTACCGTATTTGCCTTCAGGGTGTACTTTGACCAGAACTTTCTTGGTACTCATCACCTTTACGACTTCACCAACGTAGGAACCAGGCTGTTGCAACAGGCCGAGTTCCTCGCGTAGTAGACGCACTCTCGAGTTGTAGTCATTGCGCTGCGCTTCTAATCGTCGTAGAACAGCCTGACCTTGAATAATCTCGAGCTTCATGCCCTCAATCTTATTGCGATAGTAGTTGTCCAGAGCCATGATGGCGGATGGGGTGATGACGCTATGGGGACTCAAGGGCTGTCCGTCTTCCAGAAAACACGAATGCAGCAAAGAAAAAGGTATTGATCTTTCTTGTTCAACAGCTTTATATCAACGAGCCGTCAAGGAGGGAGGTAGCTCAGAAAATAGCAAAGGAGGAGTTAAAGCTGTGAGATTGGCGAGCTGGGCACTGTAGCTGTACGTGAAGCTCAGGTCTAGCGGCCCCGGGCAATGTTGCTTACTAAGAGCGAGCGTTTCCTGGAGCCTGGAATTTCAGACAGCCACATTGAGCAAACAGAGCAAACACTGGTAGATCCATGGATGAGAGCTC
Source organism: Penicillium crystallinum (assembly GCA_027569675.1). NCBI lineage: Eukaryota > Fungi > Ascomycota > Eurotiomycetes > Eurotiales > Aspergillaceae > Penicillium > Penicillium crystallinum. The sequence goes on along the minus strand of JAPDKR010000038.1, from coordinate 82,451 downwards.
CCCGCCCCATGAGTCATCCATCAATCTGATTGGGCAGTTGTCTGGGCAAGCTGGGCTGATGATCAGGTCATCTGCGATCAACAGACAGTGAGGCATCGGTCAAAGAGCCATTCTTCCCTTTCCTCTTTTCCACTGTCGTCCTACCTGGAACTGCAATGACTATGCATCTCAACTGATAGTTCATTGACGACTCCTTGGTTCCTGCGTTTCCCCCGGAATAAAAATTGGTCAATAATGTCACTGGGAAGTTGGGTCTTATCGCTTTGACTTTTCCTCTCTTTCTTTGACAACAAAGGCAGCATAAAAGGCCAAAAGTCCAGGTGTCTTTGGTATTTTCTCTTTCCCTCATCTTCTCTACCTTCGGTGTGTATTTGTTGAACGGAGCCATGGCTGGGGATAAAGAGAACCCAGACTCTACCGAATCCGTGCAGCCATCTGCAATGATAGGAAGTGAGAACCCAGCTGCTGATACGACCCCTCCAATGAGAGCATCTGCTTCAGTGCGGAGAACATATGGTAAGCTTGCTTGTGGTGTAACAGATGACAATCGTGGCTTGGGCTGATGCAAAATTGTAGGTACGCTCGATACATCTTCACTCGAGGCGACTAATCCTGAACTACGGGATGATGGCCAAGAGGAAAGTTCAAGTCGCGCATTCACTGCACTGGATAAGCCCCGAAAGCCCTCGGTATCGCGTCGCATGTCTTCCAAACGTCAAATACCCCATAAGGGACAAGAGTTCTCGACCGATGATGATGTCAATGAGGTGCAGCGGTATATGACAATGAAACAGGGCACAAACACCCAACAGTCCCCTCGAATCCGTCCATTGCGAACACAAAGCTCGACCTTGAGACGACGTCCCAGTGCTCGCCCTAGTCCTTTGGCGAGAGCCGATTCAGAGGGCTACATCGCTGACGAAACAGACTTACCTGAACCTGGTCTAGACTTTGAGGAAGACCTCCCATCTTTAAGACAGGGTGGACCTAACAGCGGCATGCAGAGTGGGGATGAGGAGGAGGATGGTAATACAGAAGACGATGAGGGCACAGCCAGCGATGCTGAGAGCTTTACGCTCAAGGACCGTCAACAAGCCATTAATGAAACACATCCATTTGGCATCAGGCTCTGGAAGCCTGCACTGTATAAAAAGAGCCGTTCTGTGGAGAAAACCGCCGAAGGTGATATTCACTCATCTCCGGGAGGATATGTCAGTCCCATGCTCTTCCTAACCAACCTGTCGTGGTCTTTATTCTTTGGATGGTGGCTTGCACTCTTTTCTCTATTGGCTGCAGTTGCATGCTTTTTCTTTGCTTACTCGACGAGTGCTGTGGCATACGGAAGAGTGTTCGCAGGCCTTTCACGATACCTATTATACCCATTTGGATCATTTGTTCTTTTGGAGACGGATGAAAATTATGCGGAAGAAGATGAGGGCGAGGGACGCAGTATCAGCGAATATGAGCAATGGCAGAATGGTGACCTGGAACATGGTCGTCTTTTCTTTGGGCCTCGCAGAGACCGATCCCTAGTCGGTAGACGAAGGAACAGCGTCGATTCAGCTGGTGAGCAAGATAGCCTGCTCGGCCGGACGCACCGTGGACAACGCGAGGACTCTTCCCAAATTGGCCAATACAAGCGTCGTCTCTTCGGACGCGGCGAATGGACCTTGGGCCGCGTCGTCTTCTTCATTTTCTTCTACTTCCTAGTTGGACCACTGATGCTTATGGTGTCGTTAGTCTGCTGGCTCCTGGTGTTCTGGATCCCCATGGGCCGTGTAACGATAACTTTGGTGAGCCATCTTCGCAGGCATCCTCTAGCCCTCTCGTTTCATTCCGACTCTACATACGCTAGATCGAGCACGACCACCTCGTCATCTTCCATTCTGCTCTGTACCTACCGAGCTGCGGGAACGAGGTACTGGAAGTACACCGTTGACGGAACGAACATTTTCCTGATCAACCTTCTTGGTGTGGTTGTGTTTGTGATTGTCGATTATCATGTCTTGGGCAACTTCTTGGATGTACAGAACTGGCTTACCCATCCGGGTTTGATATTCCCCCTCGCCCTGCTCTCAATTATCCCTCTGGCCTATTTTATTGGACAGGCTGTTGCATCGATCTCCGCTCAGTCTTCAATGGGCTTAGGTGCTGCTATCAATGCTTTCTTCTCAACTATAGTTGAGGTATACCTCTACTGTGTTGCTTTGACCGAGGGCAAAGCTCAGCTTGTCGAAGGAAGCATCATCGGTAGTATCTTTGTCGGAATCCTGTTCCTCCCTGGGTTGTCCATGTGTTTTGGTGCCCTCGAACGCAAGACCCAACGATTCAATGTGAGGTCAGCCGGGGTGACTTCAACAATGCTATTGTTTGCGGTAATCGCTGCTTTTGGTCCAACTCTTTTCTATCAGGTGTATGGAAGTGTGGGTTATATCCCCCCTCGTAATTGAGCTTGAACTGACGGTTATATAGCATGAGCTGAACTGCCATTCATGTGTCAGTTCCCTCGATCCGGATGCCAGAGACTGCCGTCGCTGCTATTTCTCTCAAACAGCAGCTATCAACGACGAGTTCTTCCAAAAGGCGGTGCAACCATATGCGTGGTGTGCTGCTGTTTTTCTGTTCCTTGCATACGGCATCGGTCTTTGGTTTACTCTAAGGACGCATGCCGCTCTTATCTGGGCTTCAGAGATGGACGAAAAGAAAATCTCCCACGCCCAAGCCACCCAATCAGCCCAAGATTCATTCTTTGAACCACGGCACCTGCTTTTCCCGAATGGTCAGCCAGAAGCCTCTGGTGCCGTTTCTGGTGCCGCTTCTGGATCTAAAGACTCGATTCGCGAATCTCAGATGTACAGACGCACCCTAGGTCAGTCCTTGAAGCATATTGGGTTGGAAGACATTAACTCTGGTAATTGGGAAGATATTGGGGATGAAACTGCAACAGAACCCAGAACCAACTTCCCGCACCTAGTGCCCCCCCATTATAATAGCGAGGATGGTTGTCCTGTGCCGAAATCTGTACGTCTCATGACTAAGGAAGACAATGAACGCTTAGTGCGCCAATTTACAGAAGTGGCGGCAACAGCGGCAGCGGCAGCTGCTCGCGATGCGACTCGAAGTCGCAAACCTACTTCCCATCACCAGCAGGCCCCTATTCGTCAAGCTAGTCGCTCTGCTGTGGAGCGATCACGAGCTACTCCCAGGGAGGAGCTGGAAGATATGGGGTTGAATGTGGAGCCTGCCCATACTAGTGGGGGACACGATGCGCCAAATTGGAGCAAGATCAAAAGTTCTATCATTCTTCTTGGGGCAACCGTTCTGTATGCGGTGATTGCTGAAATTCTTGTCAACACGGTTGATATTGTTCTAGAGAGCGTTGATATTGATGAGAAGTTCCTTGGTATCACTCTTTTCGCCTTGGTACCCAACACCACGGAATTCTTGGTGCGTTTTCCCTATCTCTTTTGTTTCTTTTGCTAACACACTCGACAGAATGCAATTTCCTTTGCCATGAATGGAAATATTGCGTTATCCATGGAAATTGGATCCGCCTATGCATTGCAAGTGTGCCTCTTGCAAGTTCCTGCAGTGGTATTTTTCAGTGCATTCTATGGCCGTTCGCTGGACCCCTCAGAGCTTGTCAGCCACTCATTCAAGTAAGCTCTTTCTTATTGTCTTTATTTTACCATGGCTAATATCCGACAGCCTTATTTTCCCTCAGTGGGACATGATCACCGTTATTTTGTGCGTCTTCCTGCTATCATATGTCTACGGCGAAGGAAAGAGCAACTATTTCAAGGGATCTATCCTTGTACTCACCTATCTCGTTGTCGTGCTGGGCTTCTACATGTCTGGTTTTGTAAACATGGACAACATGGGTGTGGATCGGTTTGATACACTGGCTCTAGGCGGCAGCAGTTCGGAGAAGTTCTACACCATTGGACGGACAAGAGATGGGACGGCATATTGAATGCGGCTTTTGAAGATTTGAATGATGCTACACAGCGAACTTTGTTTATGTTGAAATGCATATTGTACGTTTTCTCTTGTTTGTAAGGGAGGATTCTTCCAAGCCCACTGCGCCAGCATTTTGACCTCGAAATTGCTAAGATTTGGGCTCATCCATACTCCCAGGCAATCAATGGGCAATGTCAGGCTCGTTTATGTCAATTGCAAACAAATATTTTGCGTATATAGTCCACACAGCTCTGCCATAGGCTTTCTTGTCCATCAGACACGAAGAATTAAGTGGACTTCCAAGGCCCCACAGCATCGTCCACCATGGCACGGTATTTCTGCTGTTTGAAGCACTGCTCCAGGAATACTTCATATTTAACACCTAGCAAGGCTTTTTCGTTCTCATCCTCTGTCGGCAACACTTTCTTGCCAGGCTTGCTCATCCGGTCCATGATATCCCATAGGTCCTCGGTTTTGCCCTGTGAGTCGGCGCTTGCAGCCTTGGCCCCTAACATGGCAGCGCCATGGCATACCGCAGCGTGAATGTGTCGAGGGATAAGCACAGGCATGTTACAGGCAGATGAAACAAGGTTCACTAGAATATCATTCTGGCATTGTGAGCCTGACATGAATACCGAGGTGATGCGATGGCCTGCCTTGTTCATTGTCTCCACAATCTGTTTCGTTTGCAGTGCAATGAACTCCAAAGTGGCATAATAGTAGATGGCAAGGCCATCGACGGATTTGTCGCTCGTCAGGCCAAAGATGGATCCAGTCATGTTGGGATCGGCAATGGGAGAGCGATTGCCCCATAGATCACCATAGAAGAAAAAGTGTCGTCCAAGATAGGATACACAGGGGGCACCTTGGTCATGCACCATCTCTTTGAGATGCTCATTCAGATATTCGTAGATATTGGCATGGTATGACTCGGCAATAGAAATGGCCTGGTTGAATGCCGGATGAGTTTCGATGACATGCTTGAGCAATTCCCCCGTGGCCGATTGGCCACCTTCCGCCATCCAGTATCCAGGGAGGATGGTATCCCGATAGGGTCCCCAAACACCATCAACAAAAACGGGATCTGGAGACATGGCGAGGTGACATGTCGAGGTTCCTGCAACTGCCGCGAGACGAGAAAATGCCTCTGATCTATCAAGCTTGGGAACATCGGTGCTCGATTGACCTGAGTTCAGGTCGACCTTGGATCCGACAGTACCGATCCAACCGGCATAGGCGTCGATTACACTACTGCCAATGGCAATGCCAGCTGGCAAGCCTAGTTCCGCTGCAGCCTTTTCACAGAGGGTACCGACCAGTTCACCAGCGCTTAAGTAGTCCCCATTCTGCACAATCACAAGTAGTCAGCGAACTGTGTGCTAATCAACTTGCTAGAAAGGCTTACCACCCCATCGACTCCGCCCATGCGCTTGAAGTTATCCTCAGTCAAGTCACCCAGGCCTATTTCTTTCAGGAAATCTTCTTGCCAGCCCTTTACACTCCCATCAACACCGACCGGCACGTATCCTTGCTTGCAGACCACACTACAGAAGCTCCGCTTTTCGTTGCCAGTAGCAATGTGGGTAAGGGCGTCCCCCAGATCATAGAATTTGCATTTGTCAAACAGTTCCTCGGGCATGTGGTTCTTCAGCCAGAGAACCTTGGGAATCTCCATTTCAATGGACATTTTCCCCCCAACGTAACGGAGCAGGTTGTGGTTGGTGGCATTGATCTTCGCGGCTTCCTCCACGGGACGATGATCCAACCACAAGATCACGTTGCGGTCGGAGTCAAAGTCCGGACCCGTAACCGAGATTGGCTCGTCGGTTTCATTAGAGAAGACTGACAGGGAGCAAGTGGCGTCGAACCCGATACCTCGAACTGTGTCGGGATTGATATTGTGCTGACTTACAGCACGCTGAACAGCGACACAAATGCAATGCCAGATGTCCGAGGTAGATTGTTCCTACGAGCCAGATCAGACCCATTTTCAGTCTTCATTTGTGCAAGTTGACTTACATAGTAACCATGCTCTGGTTGCCAGAGACCAATGTTCTCTGAAGCCAACCCCACAATGTCTCCCTTGGCATCGATGATACACGCACGAGCACTGCCAGTCCCGACATCAATGCCAATATAGTGGTCAAGATGCACTGCCAGATCTTCCCTGGGGTCATTCGATGCTTTCCGGGAGCTCTGACGAGAGGCACGGCGGTAGGGTAGCGAAGCCATGTTGAGAGCTCTTTACTTTCCAAATACCTGGGAGCTATCACTAGAGCCCAAAGGATTGGCAAGCGATACGAGTAGTAAGTCCCTGCAACCCCACACTGTAAGGTGATGAAGTACTTAGATGTGAAGATTGCTTGTAGTCTTATTTAAAGAAGGAAAGGAATTATTAATATTTGCCCAGAGGTGTAACGGAGCAGTCCTGCCCGGTACTCTGGGGAATGTAGCATGTAGCGTACAGCGGTGTATGGAGTACATCCCATACGAAGTGATGTCGACAGTAGTACTGAAAGAATATGTATGGTAAGGCACATCATAATACCTCTCTTTACAGCACGTTCTGGAATAGATATGCTGTATGTACGATGTATTTACACTGTTTACATACATACATAACATGACTTGGTGATCGACATGCATACTAGAATGTACATCCAAGGTACAATTACGTACTTGACTGTACGAAAGACTTGGGCACCCACTGGAGCTCCTTATGTACTGTTCATCATAAGAAATATGATAATCTGCCAAATACGTCAATTCAGCCTTTGTATATCGATAAGCAAATCACGCCACATGTGTATACCTATATGTACAAGTACATGGTACCTAGGTAACCTTAGAAGAGTATACAGGTGACTATACGTACTTTAAGTATTGGATACGGACACTCAATACAAGATTTCAGGATTGCCAGTATCTATGTACTCACCTGTACCTGATACCAAAGCTCCCGACCTCCCGTGGAGCTAACCTTGCACATCTCCTATCATCCCAGTCCACGATGCGGTTCTTGATTCTTGTGGCGCTTCTAGTTTGTGTTGTCAATGCCTCTTTCTCGACTGATATCCTGTATTGGCCTGTAGGATCGCCACAGCCATCCATCCTTGCACATGTCTCCTACGACCCGGCCTCGTTGAAATCTAATGTGATCTCCTACCACCCACCAAAGGATGACCAGAGCGATGGTCTGGTGCGTCTCGGTTTCTACACCTCCGTCACAGATAAAAAACAGTGGGTGGGCAGCCTTGTGTCCCTGTCCTCGCTTGCTAGGGAACAGCCCACCTTTCGCCTTCATCTCGATCCGACCAACAAACCCTATGCCATCTCCCTATCTTCATCGTCTACCGCCCAACCAGGCCCCCGGGTTGACCTTGTTTTGAACGAACTGGGAACCCAGCCTCAACTAAATCGACCAGTAATTGTTGGTCCCGATGGCGAAAACCCTGACCAACCTGAAGAGAAGTCTCTCTTCCAGAAGTAGGTTTTCAACAGCTTTGAATCCATACGTGTTCTAATTGGTTACATATAGGTATTGGTGGGTTCTCCTGATTATCACTTTCATCAGCATGTCCGGTGGAGGGGAAGGACAGTGATCTTGGTAAATCTTCGACTGAAAATTGTGGATTCTTCTTGTTTCCCCTTCGATTTCAAGCCGGCTCCATCCAGTCTCCGTAATTCAACCTATCACTTCCCTTTAGAAAGCACAGGAACACTACGTTGAAGCAGGTCTCACGATCGGGGATGCTACATAATACCTAGGTAGAGATAACAAAAACTGTATATATATCTCTCTCTATATCTATATATGTATAGATATATATAGTTAGGCGGAGAATTGCCCTGGAGGTAGATATCAAAATCGATACCCCACGTAAGCGATTTGGTCTTTTCTGCCTGGGCTATCCCCCCCAAACCAGCGCTGCTACCTAGTTTCATCAGGCAACCAACTGTCTGTGCTGGAGTCACCCACAGCTCTATAAGTGAAACCTCATCTCCCTCTAGAATGTCACGTTGAAAATGCTCCTCCAACTTCCCACAGAGTTAATACAGCTCGTTCTTCGGAATTGCGATACACCAGCCTACTTCCAGGCAGCCTTTGCAAGCCGCAGACTCTATGAGATTGCTTCCAGTAGCCGGGAAGTCATTATTCACCAGTTAAATCATACTCCTGGCTGGAATGAGGGCATCGAAGCTCACCAGACCAGGAATCTCTTTCACGAGTTAATGAGGCGATCTTATGAGCAATTGGATGGCATTGAATATTACATAAAACCCACGTTTGCATATCAAGATCGAGCAATCGACTGCCATGCATCGACTCTGGAGGCATCAACGGACAGCCTCCGAGCATTGGTTGTCTTCAAAGGCCACAGCACTGTTCATCTGGTCGACATGTGTGATGGGAAGCGGTCTCAAATCGAACTGGAAGCCCCGGGACAGAACTTAGGGAGCGTTGAGATTATTCAGACTGCCTTTGATGGAGATCGTGGAGTTTACATACTGCATCGATTCAAGCCTTTCCGGGACCAGGAGCTGGATACAGACCATCCGTTTGTGAAACACGCCCTGGAGTCTCGTCCCGATGGAAGTATTCACCTAGCCTATCATCACATGAATCCACAGAGAACTACAGTCTATGACTTTCCCGAATCCCAGGGTTACAGGCCATTAGCTCTGTCCGTCATCGAGGGCAAATTCGCAATCTCATGGCAAAACACAATCGACCCCACGGACCATGACGTTATCCTCTACACCTGGCATTATGATGAAGATGACAAGGAGGAACAAGATACCACCGGTAGGATTACTTGGACAATATCCAGATTGAAATGGTCGCTGACACCTCTAGATGCGTTTGAGGCGTACGTTTTGACCAGCTCCACCGAGCAAGATTTAGATATCCACCCGTCTGGGAGAACAGGCCCGGCAGTGAGATTAGCGTTCAATGATCGAGGCTTTCAATTGCTTCATCACTATCGAGGTCAGAACATCTACGGTGGCTTCCAGAGGCTTCATCGCCTTTCTGGGCGAGATCAGGGAGAGCCACGGCCACACGTGAATGTGAATGCATGCACTGTTCAATTCTCGCCTTTCCTCTCGCTTCAATTCTCAATTGGAATACCGTTCTTCGGTACTCACAGATTAGGAGACAGAAACCAAGGAGAACAGTGTCACTGGCAGTATCTTGCCTTCGGAATCGCGACCCACCGAGTTGAAAAATGGACGATAGCATGTCTATTGAAGTCGGAAACCTATACTGGCCAGCGATGCACTCATGTGTTGAATCTCGACCGCGGAAGGCGCTTCAACAACTGGCAAATCATGGCACACCTTGGGGGATTTCAGGAATTGACAACCTCACATGGATCTAGAGTGGCTACTTCGCGTCGTGGCACTAGGATTGCTGTTGCTAACTGGAAAACCCTTTACATTTGGGCATTGAATCCATCTGAATTGATCGAAGGCAATGGCTCCGGCTTTTATCCCCAATCATGGGAATTTTCTACAGATGTGATTGAATTGCGACCAGTTGTGATCCAACTGAAAGCTGTCTGTTCACACATACGGTTCACCGAAAAAGAAGATGAAGTGATTGCGATTACTGATCGTGGATTAATGTACCTGAATTTTGAGCGTGGGAAACGCATGACAGACACAGAGGTGCTCAAATGAGAGATCACCAGGAGTTACTGGGAATAAGCATTGTTTGATATGAGATTTTGAATCCAGAGGTCATCAATCCATGATGCTACCGTCCTATGCAAGCCCCGATGTCCTTTTCATCCTTTATCCAAACACCAGAAAATGCAAAACAGCTGTATAACATTGTACATAGATCAAACGAAAACCATAGCCCTGAGAATGCAAAGTAAAAGAAGGGTATCCCAGTTACATCATCATCGCAAAGAGAAAAGCAGGGGAAGGGGAGAGGGAATGGTAGCAAGACTGGTCTAGCTCATCTCAGATGTGAGCCATTCAAGTACACTCTCATAACAGAGTGCGAATTGACTCAGATTCTGGACCATACTTGGTCTTTGTCTTCGGAAATCTTCGACGGTCTTTGCAATCAGGTCGAGGTTGGGATCCTTGATCCATCCAGAGGATTCAGTGGGGTTTTGGTCCAGGCCCTCACCACTGACAGCTTGTGCACGTTGCCGTTTCAACATGTCCAGAACACTATCAACGGTGCAGAAAGTCCCCGTACGCCCACAGCCTGCACTGCAATGTACCAGGACTGGTCGTTGACCCTTCGGCTCTGCTTGTTGGCTGCCGAAACTGGAGTTGCTGGTAGCACGGATAACCTTATTACACTGCTCAATTAGATGGAGAAGATGGGTCGGCTGGGAAGTGGTCCCAAAATCTGGCCAATAAGGATATTGGAGTTGGGTGATGTCCCGAAGAGGTTGAAAGGGGAACGAAGTGTGACGAATGCTGAAATGGCGCACGATTATAACTGGGCTTTCGTTTGTATCGTCGGGTTGTTCGGTCAATATTTTGGACCTATCGAGGATTGGATCGATAGGTTCGCCGTTGGACTCGATGTAGATGTGCTTTTCTGAATAAGATTTGACCTCGAATGGTCCATATGTTCCAGATTCCCAATAACGATGGCATTTCACCTGGCCTCGTTCAACTTCTGCGGTCAGAGAAACGAGGAGCCTAACATCTTGTTCCCATACCACGCGCCAGAAATCCTGCATTTTGTGAGTATTTGGCTTGCAAGTGTTGCCAAGGGCTTGACTTACATTGAATGTATCAGGAACGGGGGCCTGCGTGGCGATGTATTTCCGATTGGTAAATTCAGCGGAGATGTGATTTGCATTCACATAATCACAGGCTCCAGCTGGAATCCCCTCAAGGCGGACGCGAGAGTGATCGAATGGGTAAATGTCGTTGTACCGATTTTTCGTGCCTTTCTCGATCCCTGCGACGCGATACTCGCCGCCATTGGTGCCCTTATCATAGGTCAAGGCTTTTTTCATCCGCTCCAATTCCGTTTTTTCCAAAACCAAGAAGTTGTCCGAGACGATGTGCCCTTCGTCTTGAATGTCGGAAGCGCTCCGCAACCAGGAAGGAAGTTGCTGTCTCTTTGCTTCATTCAAATGGTCAGGCTGTTTCAAAGGAACTTGGCCGACCCCGCCCAGTAGATCCATGTTTTGTCGAATGTTCCCAAAAAACGGGTTAACGGCAGATGATGATTCTGGTAGCGCGCAGCCACCCACAACAGGAGCAACAGACTGGATATCTATTCTCATAGAAGGGGGTCGTTTAAAGGCTGGGCTCATCGTCTGCACTTGGGGCCGTTGGATCAAATGTGGAAACCGACCCGAGAACCCTTGAAACCCATTCCGTAAGATTAACCCCTCTCCCTTCCAGTCTTCTACCTGGAATTTATTGAGAACATTTAGAAGAGGTGTTGCATCCTTCGAATCGACTGCAGCGGAATCATAGACAATGATCATGTCACATTTTCTCCAGCGAGCGAAACTTTGTTTGTCAACATCGTCTGTGAAAGTGCCTTCTAGTTTCTGGGTATCAAATGACCGACGCTTGAGTAGGGTTGTAGGAATGCATAGATTGAGTGATCCTTTAATATTGGCCTGCCTGAAATGAGCAAATGGACGAACATCAAGTAGCATGATATTGTTTGACTGAGATGATGTAAGAAGAGCGGCGCAGCGTTCGGGTGAAACCCAGGGAAATGATACGGGTGTGGCTGAAGCCGGGTCAGTTTCAATCATTGAATTACCTCGGGAAGGAGGTTGAAAAAAAAAGGAATGAAAGAAAATACCTTGCGGGGTGGTTAATGAGCTCTTGCCAGATGGAGGAGATCCAAGTCCACCAGGTTGTCCGAATGAAATGTTCCCCAAGGGGTGCGAAGGCGAATACTTTGACCATGAGGTCTTTTGAGGAGAGGATTCAAGTAAAGCTGATTCTCGGCGTGACCGACTGGTCTCAGGCTCGGTTTTCAATATGTTCATGAGCCCCGTTGATACCGAATCCTTTTTCCCAGGGAATTTTGGACTTGGCAAAGGTTGTGCATGAGACAATGTGCTCCAGGCTTTTTGTGTAGATAGCCCTGAATGCTGTGGAACGGCCATGCCGAAATAATTGGGACTGGATAATTCCGTAAGAGTAGCGCTTGGCACCGTGCCGGAATTCGATGGCGAAATGGTAGACTGGAAGGATTGTGTGACACCACCGTCATGACTACCTTGAGCACTCTGCACCCAAGGAGAGGAGGGTGAACGTGCTGGACCTGTCATAGCAAGGACTCTGTTCGAAATCTTGATCTGTTGAAATATGATAGTCCTTGACGCCCAGGATTGCCAGACTGTCTCCCAATGATCGGACCGATAGGTGCACCTATGCTTTTGGTATAACGTGTTGGGTCCAAAGACCTGCAATTGTGGCAGAGTCGCTGGTCATCAATGTGGTTCAATGAGCAGGATTAAAATGGCGTGTATCAAGCAAGAGACTTGAAAGTACACTTGGGACTTGGGACTTGGGACTTGGGACTTGGGATGTGAGGATCTCGAATATGCAACTGACGTAGGGAAGAACAAAGAGGGGCAACAAGAAGCGAATAGACCAGGGCCCAGCCAAAGATGAAAACTAGTGGCCAATGGAGCGAATAGTGTGGGATGAACAGGTTAGAAGGCATCCGTGTCATTGCATGATTAATAATCGGTAGCCTGGGCTGAAAGGCGAAGAAATTTGGGAGTTCGAGAAGAAAGTTATGACGTTGGTATGTGGGGATCACGGGTTCACTTCGGTTCTGACGTAGGAGAGATATTTTGGTGTACGTTGTAGGGGAGAATCGGTATTCTTATCCAATTCATACATGGAAAAATCTATAGGTACTTTACTTACAGCCCTCGATAGGTATTTATAACGGTATGTATCTTCTACCTTATACACAGATATATGCTCGTTTGTGTACACACGGATGTAGATGACAGCCAGGCCTTCTGGTCATCTATCTCTGGTCAAATGTATGGAAATCAATATGAATCAATGATCAAAATGGCCCAGAATTAAGAGGGAGTTGTGTTGTAGACTTGGCTTGGAGCTGGTTGATCAATTTCAACAGTGATCTCATCCCCGTTCCCAGTCAGTGGCAAGTCTCGAAGACACCGACCAGGGAGTGGTTCCACCCATGCATGGTTTCCACGTCAATATGACAAGCGGGAGATGTAGAGAAGGGCAGAAGTAACTCGATCTCATCATCACAGCTAGCATGGAAGCGGAAGAAAACATAGGACTGACAGTGTAAGCGAGGTCCATTCCAATGGTCTTTTACGTTGTAGATGTGCATAGCAATCTACACAGGTCAGGCCAAAAGGACTGGGTTTATCGAACCTCTTTCTGACCGTACTTCCATCTTGACTCTGCAACAATGTGTATTGTACGATGTACACCATCTGGGTAATAATGAGCATATCATACTCATGGGCCAGGGGTCGATGGGATGTTCGAGGATCCAAGCGAACTCAAGTGTGTCGAAATTATATTCTTCCATCTGGTTCGCCTTTGAATCGCTCTACTCGTTTTTGCTCCCATTGATCGAGGTCTTTGGCCATAAGTCTCTGGAAAGGCACGTGGAATTAGCATTCGATCTATGCCAGGCTAGGAAAACAGAGAGACACGGGTAAAAAACACAAGATGAAAAAAGAACGACATACGTAGTATTCTTCTTTCTCGTCCCCCAATATCCTTCTCCGCGGGTTGCGTTTAATCCCCTCTTCCCCGTCTGGGCCCTTAAGACCGAGTTCGAATGCTTCATCCTGACTGAGCTGTTTGACTTTGCGGTCATAGCGCTCATAACGCAAGGCAGCAGCAGGTGTCAAAGCAAAAGATCCAGCTACAATCACTGCCATAAAGGGAAGGCCGAAGAGAATGAAAGGGTGTCGAGCAAGTCGGGCTCGGTAGAATGCACCGAGTCGTTCACCGAGGGAGGATGATTCAGTAGCTGCTCGCCGAAAGGTTTTGGATTGGAAGACAGGCATATTTACCGTGTCAATCTGTTAAATGAATTTGACAGGAAGGGAAGGCTGAGTACTCCGTATTGACTTTTTGCGTTGAAAGAACAATAGGCCTTCGGTCCATCGGTCAATAGATCATCCGGGACACCGGGTTGAATTGTTTAGACAGAGCTTCCTAGACAACCTTTTCAAATATCTGCTGACGTTTACTGATCCTCAATCGCTGGATAAATTTTTCTTCTCCTTATCCATATTACAAACTCAGAGCTCCGCAAGGACTCTGCCTCCCTGTAACGAAAGCAAATCTTATCTTTCAGCGCGGTCTTGCAGCTAGGTGCGTTCGGTTTTCTTGCCCTTTGACATGTCTTTGCTTCCTCAGCACTGAACTAAAGAGAATCCCTTCGCTCCAGTAGCCACTACTGCAACCAATCATATTCTCTATGGCCTCCAACACAGGCTCTCTTTTCGGAGGGGGTGGTCTTGGGACCTCGACAAATCCACAATCGAACAGTCTCTTTGGCGCAAACAATTCGACGACAACTCCCTTCGCCAATCTTTCCGCTCCAAGTACACAGAATGCGCAAACATCGTCTTTGTTTGGGGGTCAATCTCAGGCCCAGCAACAAACCGCTCAAGCCCCGATCTTGGGACAAACCCAAGCTAGCAACCCACAACAAGGTCCATCAACACAACCTGCATTCTTCAACAGCCTGATAGAACGCGGGAAGAAGAGACCATTGTCTTCAGTGGCGCAAAACAGCAACTTCGAAGATGTTCCCAGTCTTCAATTAGGCCTGGATGACATTCGACGGAAGGCGCGAGAGCTAGGCGCTGGGGGGCAAAAAGATACCCCGAATGGCAAGAATAGCAAAGCGTAGGCTCATCTTTGTCTCTCTTTTCTTTCAAGACTGTACTGATATTGTCTAGGCACTATCTTCTCGCAGCTTCCGGCATATCTCCGGGTCGAGCCTTGCGCGACCTCAAATCAATGGATCCCCAGGCATCTCTAGCGGCACCGGCAAAAGATCTAGATCACTTTGACCCAGATAATCAGAGATTCCTGCGAAATATTCAGCAACGAGGTCGACAAGTCATGGTTGCAGAGGGTCTCACCAGAGCCCAGCGAGACTTTGATGCTTTCTTAGAAGAGAAGGTTGACATGGACTGGGAGGATCAACGTCAGATCATATTTCAGCATTTCGGGCTTGAGCAGTCTGCCGCTGGTCCGGTAAGATCTGGCGCATTTGGACGGTCAGCAAGACAGTCCAAGCAAGCCGCTGATCTGCGGCCCTCTGCATCCCGACGTAGCGTGTTTGGGCGATCAGGTCTTGAGAAATCGGTCATTGGCACACCTGGAACTGGCCTAGCAAGCCGTCAAATCTTTGGAGACCCAGCAGAGCGCAATGATGGAGCTGCGACTCATTCGCCCGATCTCAGGTTCCAACGGGAAAAAATGGGACACTACGCCGAAAAGGTTCAGCAGTTGAATATCGCTAGGCTTCAAGGGAAATGCTTTCCTGTACTCGATGAATTTTCATATGTCGAAGTCCAGGCCGGTGGTGATGTATGTTGAAGCGTTGGCGGTGCAAAGTTCGTCATGCTAATTGTTTTCCAGGTACCTCGACAACTGTTCAATGCCTATCAAGCTTTGATAAAGATCGTACGCGAAAATCCGAATATCATCAGCCCATCAGAGCCCGGGGCAGTAAAAGAGCGGCATTATGCCGAAGAGTATCTTGAAGAATCATCCAAATCCCTGAAAGCAATTGGGCTCAAAAAACAGATTCTTGAAGGCTCAAGGGCCTTCCTGGAAAGTATGTTTTTTGACGAGGTAGAGACAGCCATTGCCAAAAACCCACGGGAGGCGCAACTAGGAGGAATTCCAACCGTGATCAACAAAATTCGCGCCTACATCCGTCTTCAAGCCTCGAGAAAAGACCTGGCACCAGATGGCACTGAGCTACAGATGGTGAACCAGGACTACTGCTGGATTCTCATATTCTACCTTCTTCGGTGTGGATTCGTGGCTGAAGCAGCTGAATATGTGAGTCGGGATAGCGGATTCCGGTCATTGGATCACAAATTCGTTACCTACATGACAACATTCGCACAAAGCAGGAGATTACCTCGTGATCTACAACAGAAGATCAATGGCGAATTCCAGCAGCGTTCACGGAACGCACCTGAAAATACAGTTGATCCTTACAGGATGGCGTGCTACAAGATTATTGGGCGCTGTGATTTGTCGCGTCGTCGCTTAGATGGTGTGAAACAGACTGTCGAGGATTGGATGTGGCTACAGTTCAGTCTCGCAAGAGAGGATGATCGTGCTGAAGAAGTTGCAGGCGATGTATTTGGTCTAGAAGACATTCAGACCGATATCCAGGAGATTGGCCAAAGAGTTTTCGTCAAGGGCAATGAAGGACCTGGCGGTTATGGGACTTATTTCTTCTTGCAGATTCTGGGGGGAATGTTTGAACAAGCTGTGCACTATCTTGGCACCTATGCCCCAGTCACTGCAGTTCATTTTGCTATCGCTCTGTCTTATTATGGACTTTTGCGCGTGTCTGACTTCTATACTTCGGGCGAAGAAATTCGTAAGCATCTCTTACAATCTGTTTGCTCTCCTGTCGCTAACTCTACCAAGTCTCTTTTACAGTCAAGCAATATCCCCAGATCAACTTCGGGTATCTCCTAACTCAATACACCCGTGAATTCCGCACTGGGTTTGTTGAAGCTGCCATTGATTACTTCACATTGATCTGCCTCAATGCCGATTTGCCAGGTGCTCTGGGCAAGTCACAGGCATCGGTCTGCCATGAGGCCTTGCGAGAGTTCATCTTAGAAACTAGGGACTTTGCTAAATTGCTTGGCGATATTCGAGCGGACGGTACCCGCCTCAAGGGCGCCATTGAGCAACGCCTTGATCTGATCAAACTG
This sequence comes from Penicillium crystallinum, assembly GCA_027569675.1. Classification (NCBI taxonomy): domain Eukaryota; kingdom Fungi; phylum Ascomycota; class Eurotiomycetes; order Eurotiales; family Aspergillaceae; genus Penicillium; species Penicillium crystallinum. Next base: position 65,556 of record JAPDKR010000038.1, on the reverse strand, counting down.
GTTGACCAACATGAATTTTTGAAGACTATTACAGTTCAAGCCGCTGCCGTGGCGGACGACAAGGGTTTGATTGCAGATGCCGTGCTCTTGTACCACCTCGCTGAGAATTACGACCGTGTTATTGACATCATCAACCGTGCATTGTCCGATGCAATCGCAGTAGAGCTCGGCGGCGCGATGCCGAAGCTGCAACCCCTGCGCCCGAGGGGAGGCGAAGAGGGCGATGCGATGGAAGCTGGAAGCAGCCTGAGTCTGACTTCGGTGGATGATCCAGGCGTTCTTGCCAAAAATATGATCAGTCTTTATGATTCGGACAGAATGTACTATGGACAAATCCGACAAGTCAACCGTGATGCTTGTGGGTTACTGCTTCGTATGATGGAAGCAAAGACTCAAGTTGAAGCAGGCAGATGGGCGCCAGCTCTCGATGTAAGTATCACCAGTCATCTATCTGCTGCTTTTGCTAACGTGCTAGGCCATTAACGCCTTGAACATCCTTCCATTGCAAGCGCAAGGCTCCGTGCCATACGTTCGAAGCACGGCACAAGCATTCTCGTCCCTGCCACCCATCATTTCACGCAACGTCGGACATGTCATCATGTGGAGTATTACATGCATTGGCTACGAACGCCAAAAGCGAACCTTAGGGATGTACGACAGTGAAGTACGTCAGGGATTGGCGGATACTTTGCTTGTCATGGCCAAAGATCTTATGGTTTTCTCGGGAATGGTCAAGTACAAGTTGCCGCCACGGGTCTATGAGACTCTGGCGCGTGCTGGAGCAGATATTGGGGCATATTAGGTGTCAGGTACTTATTGACGAGGGGAATGCAATGCGATGTTCTATCTTCTATGTACTCGGTAGTATCTTAATTCATACGCACAGCCTGTCAAGTTTGGATTGTACCTTAAGGTACATTATGTACCTACATGCATGATGTATACTTCCAAGGCTTAGAAGACGCGATTCTGCCCCACCGGCCCGGGGCTTCACTTCCGACACCATCTCTCTCCGTTTGGGAATATTCCCAGTGAAATGGCTTTTTCATCGCCATAGCTGGGAATACCTATCTATCTACCTAGGTATAGCCAGCCACATATCCTTAGGATGGACCATGCATCTCCCTCGAGCTTACCTTCCGATCGCGAGCGATCTCCGCGCAATGGCCCTTCTGTAAAAGATGCGTTACTCACAGATGAACTGCGGCACCAAGGGAATGATCCCATAGATGAACATCATCCAATCGAGACAACCGCTGGCGAAGTAGGGGACCTGATCGCGTCAACCACGCGTAACGACTCTCATAGTGCGACCGGCGGCGCTGCGGCCAGCCTTCTCAATAATCCACCGAATCTAGCGCGCATACGAAAGGTTCTATTCGAGTGCAAGGACCCGATAGAGATCAGTCTCGCCGAATTTGAAACATATTGGCCCTTCATTGACAATGTATGGGTGAAACAAAGGTCAAACGCCAGCAAAGAGGGCCACTGCACTACAGACTATTACATGTGTCGGTTACGGCGTCCAACACACCGCACGTCCGAAACTCGTCCACTGCCTGAGGGCAAACGCCCTCGCCGAAAGCGAGTTCGAGAGGGAGGCATCTGCAACTTTCAAATCAAAGTCGTCCGGTTCGAGGGCGCGTACTCGACCGTCACTATCGCGAGAACGCCAGGCAGTTGCAACACTCACTCGCATGACCTCGACTATATTGACCGAGTGAAACGAAACTCCGGTTTAATGGAATATGCGCGCAAAGAATCTGTCAAGGGGTATCTTCCTTCTTCTATCTATACCAAATTTCAAGAGGAGCCAGATAAACTCGGAGAAGCTGGAGGGCGATTCTTCACTGTGACAGACGTCCGCAACATCTCCGCCAAGTGGCGGGTTCAAAACCCGGAGGTCAATTTGGTCGCGCACGAGGGATATGAATATCAAAAAGGCCATGGTATCGTCAAAACACAGAGCACCGATGGCGTAAACGAGGTGCCCGTGCCGACCAAACCAGCTTCTCCCATCTCATCATCGTCGCTGCCACCAGATACTTTATGTTTCCCTCAATTTTCGCTAGATTTCTTACAGCCTTATCTTCCCCACTTGGAGCGTCGGGAATTTCCTCATGTCACGTTGTCATACGCGTCGTCAATGGACTCCAAGATTTCTCTCCAGCCAGGAATGCAAACGGTCTTGTCTGGACCGGAGGCCAAATTGATGACGCATTATCTCCGCTCACGACACGATGCGATCCTCGTGGGAGTCGGGACTGTCCTTGCGGATAATCCGGGTCTGAACTGCCGTCTGGAAGGGGCCGGTGGATTTGGAGGCCTGGGCAGAATGTGGCAACCACGGCCAGTAATCATTGATCCCATGGGCCGATGGCCTGTTCACCCTGAATGTCGGATGTTGCGGACTGCCGTGGAAGGCAAAGGCAAAGCCCCATGGGTTGTGGTGTCCCCGGGGGCTCAAATCAACCCCCAGACATTAATGATGCTCAAAGGCTACGGTGGAGATTACCTCCGCATTGTTGAGTACAATCAACATTGGCGATTACGATGGGAGGCCGTCTTTCGTGCCTTGGCATCCGAGGGTATTAAGAGTGTTATGATTGAGGGTGGGGGCACGGTCTTGAGTGAATTATTGAATCCAGAGTATACAAGCTTTATTGACTCGATCGTTGTGACGGTTGCTCCAACCTATCTTGGGCGTGGTGGTGTGAATGTCAGCCCTGACTCAAAACAAGACCAAGAGGGCACCCCCAATGCTGCGTTGAACCCTCGAGACGTCAAGTGGATGCCATTGGGGCAGAATGTAATTATGTGTGGAAAGATCCGCCCCGAAGCAATTGAAGGAATAAAATGAGGAATGGGGGTGGGATAGAATATAATCGAAATCTGTCTACGGAGTACGAAGTATGAAGTTGATGAGATCTTCATGAGATGAGACGGAAATTCAAACATCATACGACGTGAAGTAGTTGTTGTTCCCCCGTTCTTTGGGGGGCTGGGGGAGAATGTCGTATTATTTATGTTTGGGCTTGGCACTCTCGCTCCCTCTCTCTCTTTTCTATTTTTTTGGCGCGTCAGCCATTGGCCTTGTTTTCTTTCAATCATCTCGGGTTGGGTTTTCTTTTTGAGACATTCCTCTCCTTCCCTCCCCCTGTGAACCTCCATTCTTTGCTATTTTTTCTAGCTTAGATCAAGGCAAAATGCCTCCCAAAAAGAATACCGCGTCCAAGTCCGCTCAAGCTTCGACGGAGACGGCAGAGAAAAAATCGACTCGTACCCGCACCAGCACTAGAAAGGCCACCGTGACGGAAACCACTCAAAAAGCAACGGCTGCCAAGTCTGCGAAGCCAACTCCTAAGTCTGCAAAGCCAGCTGCCAAGTCTGCGAAGCCAGCTGCGAAGCCAGCTGCGGCAAACCCCCGAAAAATGACAGCTTCTACAACCAAGACCACATCTACTACAAAGAAGCGCAAAGCCGACGAGGATGAGGAGAAGCCACGCGAAATCAAGCGCTCTCGCGTCGCACAACCTCGTCAGCCAAAACAGAAAGTCAAAGCTGTGATCAATGAGGCCCCGAAGACCAAATTGAATGTCTTTGTATGTGGTGAAGGTAGCTCTGGTGAGCTAGGATTGGGCACTGCCAAGAATGTCATCGATGTGAAGCGCCCACGTTTGAACAAGCTGCTGTCTGTTGAAGAAGTCGGGGTGGTCCAGGTTGCCGTCGGTGGTATGCACTGCGTTGCTTTGACTCATGACAACAAGCTCTTCACGTGGGGCGTGAACGACCAAGGTGCACTCGGAAGAGAGACCAACTGGGACGGTGGATATAAAGACATTGATAACAACAGCGATTCTGATTCGGACGACGAAGACAGCGGACTGAACCCTCGCGAGTCTACTCCTACCGCCATCCCCGCAACTGCTTTCCCCGAAGGCACCGTCTTTGTCCAAGTCGCTGCTGCCGATAGTGCAAGCTTTGCATTGACCGATGATGGTCTAGTCTATGGATGGGGAACTTTCCGAGTAAGATACCACTGACGGGGCGGAAGAAAAGGTCTCGACCCATTTGCTAACGAATCTAGAGCAACGATGGAATCCTCGGATTCGACGCGACTTCTCACGTCCAAACCACTCCGCGTTTGATCCCGTCTTTGAAGAAGATCAAACAACTGACTTGCGGAGCAAACCATGTTCTTGCAATGAATGACCAAGGTCGCATTTACTCCTGGGGCTCAGGACAACAGAATCAACTGGGCCGTCGAATCGTGGAGCGCAACAGGTTGAACGGTCTTCAGCCTCGTGAGTTTGGACTTCCCAAGAACATTGTCCATATTGGCAGTGGTTCATACCACTCATTTGCTGTCCACGCGAGTGGCAAAGTTTATGCCTGGGGATTGAACAGCTTTGGCGCCACGGCCATCCGCGAGGGAGCTGGCGATGACGAGGCTGCCATTGCGCACCCTACCCTCGTTGACTCACTCACTGGCAGAAATATTTCCCAGATCTGCGGCGGTGCTCATCACTCGGTTGCCATTGCTAACGATGGTGAATGCTTGGTGTGGGGCCGCCTTGATGGTTTCCAAAGCGGCTTGAAGATTGATACGCTTTCTGACGATGCTGTCATCAAGGATGAACGTGGCCGCCCTCGCATCCTAATTGCACCCACCCCGGTTCCTAGCATCAAGGCCAAGGTTGTTGCAGCTGCCTCGGATCATTCCCTCGCTATCGATGTTGATGGACGTGCGTGGTCATGGGGATTCTCTGCTACATATCAAACTGGACAGGGCACACAGGATGACATTGAGGTTGCTACTGTCATTGATAACACTGCTACTCGCGGGAAGAAACTGAACTGGGCCGGTGCTGGTGGTCAGTTTTCTGTATTCACAGAGCCCGCCAGCGTGTGAAAATACTCCTGCTAGCATGTATCCATATAATGTCTCTTTCCGTGTTCTTTTCCGTCCTGTATCATTCTCAGATCGATGCATGGACAGAGTCTTGATTCAATCCTAGTCGCTCGGTCATTCTTCATCAGTTAGCACGCTATTTGCAGGTTTCCCTTTCCACCGTACAATCATTAGTAATTTCATTTCGACTACGTTCTTGCAATATCCACTCTTTTTGCTCATGTCAAAATCTACCTATGGAACCTTATAGCCTACGTGACGGCACAACGGAATCGACGGCTTTGTCTTAGGCTCAAATGTATATCGTATCGCGGTCATTAGAAAGGTTCGTTAAAAGTGTACAGGAATCTTCAGTTACATCCCTAGTTCTTTCATCGCTTCGTATTCGGCATCATAGTCGTCACCGTAGCTATTCGATGCTTGTAAGGATGATACCGGCAATCCTGCGTCACCATCGGTCATCGGCTCATTCTGCTCTCTGAGGAGCTCATCCAAATCATCGTCCTCTGGTCCAGGAAGGCTGATGGTAGGCCGCGCGCTCTCGTCTGGGTCCGGGATAAACAGGTCTTGATCGGCAATACGTTTGGGATCTGCCGGGTGATCGGGCTCTGGGTCCTCGAATTCCCTCTCTCTCGCAGGGGAATCGCCAAAAAGCCTCGGCCTCTCTTCATCTATCCATTCACGTCGCATGACCTGGATTCGTTTCGAGTGCCCTAGTTTCTCGATCGCAGTCAACCCGTCTGTAAACTTGACGCGTGGGAAAAGACCATCAAGCCATAGTTGATAAAAGTTGAGCAGGCGGGCTGCATCCTTGAACTATATTGAAGTCAGTCAGACGAGCCTTAGAACTTGTGAAGATAGAACGAACTTCGTGCCCTCTGCCCTTGAACCTCAGTTGCTGTCTAGCGGTATGTCGCAGTTTGGGGATTCCCGATTGTGACAGTAAGCTGTTGCGTTGATCAGGATTAGTATCTCTCAGTCTACGTAGCGAAAACATAGATGGCTCACCGGCTCTCGTCAAGCTTGGCCACGGGCTGTCGTTTCTTTGTGACTGTTACCTCCTCATCAAGACCTAGCCCAAGTGTAGAATCCCCCGTACCAGTGGCTTTATTGTTGGTTTGGTGGTCTGGAATTATCTCATCCAAGCCGATGTCATAGTCAAAAAGGTCATTTAAATCGCCAGCGGTTGGTGAGTTTCCTCGCTCTGGAGAATCCATGATTCCAATCGCGAAGATGTTGGCAACGGGTAATTGTGAGGTGGTACTAGACGGCGGAACAAGACCTGATGGCACACAGGTTCGAACGAGTAGAACTGGAATTGAGCATTTCCTGAAGGTCGTATCAATCAATCAGATGTCGCCTTGACGCGTGACGCGAATAGCCTGTTATCTGCTCTCTGATTGGTTCCCAGGTGTGCTGTCCGCCTCAATTACGCTAGTCCAAAACTGGTTAGTCTTGTCCTCATCTCCTCCATCTCCCAGAACTTCAACCTCAAAGCTGCACATCCACAACTCGAGCAACATGGCAACCGATACTCAAACGGCCATTGTGCCCTCTAAGCGGGCCAACACTGACTACCCGGTATGCTTGATTCTATATTACCTAAAGCCATGCCCAGCCGGGGGCTTCTTTGCGAACGTCGCTTGCTAACGCATCCCACAGTTGATTGATTCCGACCCGTACGCTTTACCCCGAACTATTAGCAAGTTATGTCAAGCTTACATCATCACCAGGCATTTGAGACGAGTTTTCGGATATGCCCGCCCTTCCGACTGGGCCGTGGCTGGTGGGATGGCCTCGGCTGCTCCCATCTCGTTCTGGATCATGGAGAGAGCTAGTCCTTCCCACGTAGGCCGTGGTGGCTTCGCTCCTGTCATGCGACTCGCAACAGCCGTTGGCCTTCTTGGTGGCCTCCATATCCTCTATCAGCGATCCTGCCGTGAGCCACATCCCCCGCCCCAGTCTTCTATGCTCTTTTTGAATCACACAACTCACAACTCAACTTCACAGAGCGTTTCTACGGCTTTACTGAAAACACTAGAGAAGTCGAAATGGATACTCGTGAGATGGTTGATAAGGTCAAGAAGGGCGAGCCTCTCTATGGCAAATCCCAGATGTCATCTTACCTACAAGGCATGGCAGCCCGCAACTCGCGGTACTCAGAACTTTTTATCCACGTCGTCCCATGGTTCAACCTTGTCAACCATGATCAGGTAGGTTTGTGGCTCCAGATCGAGTGGGATGGCATTGACCCTTTTGTAACAGCATGGCGTGGACACTGCCAAGTACTACCAGCAGGCCGAGCGGGAATTGGAAGCAGAGCGCGCTGGCTCCTCATGAACCATCACCTCGGAAGCAAAACAGTGATGGACATTGTCGTTCAGTGTTACAGATGTGTACATGTATACATCCGATTTTGTGTGTATTTTTTGGGGGCGCTTTTGATCTTCACAATACAGATTCCCGTTCTGCTCAATCTTGAGATTTACAGACCCCTATATCAATTAGTCTAGGCGTAGTGATATGGGACCATCCCGAACCTGAACTTGCTGCCTACCATGTCGGCATTTCTTCGTTGCCATCTCCAAATTGGGTGTTCAACTCTCGGTTCTTCTTTGGTCTCGGATTGGGGGCTATCATGAAATCAGGGGATTAGGAGATGGCTGAGCTTGAAGGTTGCAACGTTCGTACCTTTTTCGTTTTCCTGGATATAAAAGCGACGAAGCAACATGATTGCTTCTTTTTCGAACAATCCACCGTAGACAGGGTATGTGGGATCGATTGAAAAGCTATGTTCAATCAACATCGCACGATCAATCGATGACGTGTCTGGGGATATACTGACTCTGAGTGTAGTGAGAGTACGCCTCCGGTGCCTCCAAATCGATCATTGGCACACCCAAAGTACACGCTGCGGATGCGGTACTGCTTCAATGCAGAGGCACACATCACACATGGTTCGACAGTAACGTAAAGATCAGTAGATTGCAATGCTGACCGAGGGTAGTTTTGAAGCATCTCCCCAATCGCTATAAATTCAGCATGTCTCGTTCCCTGAGAAAGATGAGTGATGACTACCACCAATCGAATAAGGTGCCGCTCACGTTCATAGACCTATTTGTATCATTCATGCCAAATCCTACAATCTGATCGTTGTGCACTAGAACACAACCCACGGGGGTTTCGCCCGATTGAAGCGCCTTCTCTCCCTAGAATTTGAATGAGCATGCCTCGTCATCCTCGCCCCGCTAGATATCATACCATCAACAAGGCTTGCTTCATGAAAAATCCATGACGAGAATCCTCGGTCACTGTGGAATCACCCTTGAACTCCATGACTGATTCAAACTGTGGATTCTTATACTGACTTAGAGTCTCAGTGGGTGGGGAGGTGTCTGAGGTTCTGAGAGCCACTCAGAAATTTCGTGGTCGAGGTTGACCACAACCAACGTTCAACATAGCCAACTAATTTCCATGTACATAGAGGATTTTTCTAGGGTGGACATATAGAGATGCAATTGTCAGATATCAAATCTTCCGCTGGCTCTTTTTTTTTTTTTCTTTTTTTCTTTTCTCTTTTCTCTTTTCTCTTTTCTATGGCTCTATATATAAGTATTGGGGACATGGTGACTAGAGTCCACCCCCAGAACACCATGTTTACATCCTCATGACCACCCTACTAGTATACAAAGATAGACAGTGACTGGATGATTTTAAGGTACATGTATATAGGCTACATCATGTTATCAGTCTTTATTCTCAAAAACGGTGGATGTTGTGTGCCTCAGGTGTCAAGCGACATATCAACTGACTCCACGTATCTGCACTCATTCAACACATCACCCACACCCTTCCCTCCATTCCAGCCTAGTATCTTGGTTACACCCGAAGCCTTCAGAACAGCCCTATGAATATGTGTGTGCCACATGGCAACCGAGGCAGAGACTGAACGGGCGGCCGGACCTGGCAGTGCTTGGAAATCGGAGCCTGCCTCGTCGATCCTTGCTTCGCGTTTCGTACCGCATCTCGCAACCCAGGGACATGATACACATATTACCCGGGAAACCTTTTCACAGCTACGACTAGAACTTCTCAGTGAAACACAGAACCAACGGCGCGTCGATGAGGACGTAACCGATGTCAACAAGCTCATATGCATTGTCCTCAAGGCCGGCCTAGAGATTAAGCCAGATAGAGGCACATCAGAACAGGATCTGGAAGGACAAATTCTTGATTGCTTGGACATTATCTATGCAAGCATCGTGAAAGCCCCCCAAGCCTTGTTGGAGCCTTCTGATCCCACCATCATAGGCGAGGACACACATGCACCTTTATTCGCATGGTTAATCCTACGACTGATCAGACTCGGAAGCATCTGGACCTCCAGCGCTGTCCAAGAGAAAATACAACTTGTCTGTGCGAGCTTAGCTTATTCCCAATCCAAACAAACCCGCTCGCTGCCCGCAAGCTATGCTATCAGTGCATGCCTCCGGGCTTGCACGTCAGGTTTGTGGATCTATACCCACCGACGAGACCGAATTAACTGTCTTTAGATATCATATGCTCTCTTGAAACACTTCAGCGCAGCGATTCCTGGCGAACGTGCCCTAGAAAGTTGTCGCTGCCTAGCGCAGATGGATCGCTCATCGCAGAATTTCAAGGCCTTGGCCTTTCTCCCGCCTCGCTCGAAAGCGATACAGTGCTTGGTGGATTCCCACAGGCAGTCTCCCTAGTATGTCGATTGTTAGATTCATTCAATTTGAATGAGGGAATACGACCCCGAGCAAAACATCATGATTTCATTTTTCGCCAAAACTTTCCCTGGTTACATAATGGGTTTCATCGCCTGAGACAGCCTGTCCTCGGATGGTTGCAAATAAAAGATGTGCAACTTACCCCAGAAGATGAGAAAATACCCCTGCAATACCTAAAATATCTACACCGATGTTACCGACCAGACTCTACTGTGGCCAGTCCTCTTTCAGACACAAGCTTGACCTCTACCTGGTCTCAATGCCTGTGTGGATTTTTAAAACTGGCGAACATAGAAAGAATGCCCTCAGTCCAAGCCGTTCTCAGTCACTTCCTGGATGACTTGGCACAGGCATCAATGACTTCTGTGCCACTCATACAACAATTGAGGGAAACCCTACTTCCTGCATTGACAGATATCAGGAGTTGTGATCAACGTCTTGAGTCATGCCTCCTGGTAAATTTTGCGTCCAATATAAGCGGATCATCTAGCTAACTCCGGACTAGGGCTCACTGCAGGCCTTGCATGTGCAACTTGTAACAGCGCCGACATTGACAGCAAACTCTAGTTTCGAGCAGTTGAACATGCCCCTTCAGAGAGCCTCACACCAAGCTGATCAGCCAGCCAAGCGCTTGTGCCTTCCCGGCCTAGCCACCAGCTCTACCGATATTGGCCTAATCCTTGTGCTTGTTGAGAAGATATCTGCAGTCATTCAATCTGACTGTGGAAAAAAGCTAGCAGACTTGCGCACCGCCGTCCAGTAAGTACTCATAAAAGCTACCTCTCAATACATGAAATTCTGATTCACTTGCATTAAAGAAGATCATATGAGAAACTTTCCAACTCCCAGAAAAGCGAAATTCTAGATCTGTTAGGGAAGATCTGCTGTGCAACAGCCGAGAAACTTGTCAAAAAGCCTTCGGAACTGATCAGAAGAGACGTGTATGTTTGCAAAACATGCGATACGGAGCAGAATCAGCATGATCGTGTGCCGAACGTGGAGTATCCTGAATATGAGGAGATGTGGTCCCTGTTCAATTTCATCTTACCCAGGCTTAATCGCGGGCCTGGCCCACGGATATCCGCAATGGTTGCATTGAGAAAGCTTTTGATACACGCCCCAAATTCCAATCAAATGCGTATTTCAGCCTCTGCTTCCGGTAAATTCTGCCTCCACTCCCTCCGGAGCTCAATCAGAGAATTGCGTGTTGCAACCGGGTGCGTTTCATACTCCCGAAGCGGGTTGGCTATACATTGATTATTTCCTAGATATTCAGTAGTGGCATTTGTGCGCTTGAATCTACCAACAGATGTTCGCCGAGCCAATTTCGTCGTTATACTCGAGTGGCTCAAGAATCTCTGTGGGAAGGGTGACATGCCGTTACAAGAAGCTTGTATCATAACCCTCTGTGGACTAGCAATGTGCGATCCCCCCACACCCTCACCAGAATTGTTTCTCATCTCATTGCTTTATATAGTGTATCAGAAGATGAGGAGAAAAACATCATCCTTCTTCGGCTGTTGGAATACCTTGGTCACCCGAACCCGTACATTTGTGCCGTGGCCTACAATGAGGTAGGTACATACATGTTTCTGGGCATATCCATCCCAGCTGCCAGTATACCAACTGACCCCTTAGTTATCCAAACTTGCACACCACTTTTCCTTGACCCCAGCTGGCCTATTTCGGCCTTACTGGAGGACCCTTGCAGTGACTGTAGTCAAAAACCTTCAGTCTCGTCCGCATATGGCTGAACAGCTATGTGATTTGCTTGGCATGAAGGTGGATGGTTTCCTCCGGCTGACAGAAGTCCATGTCTTGCCATATCTAGTTTTGACTCGAAAACGAGACATCATTTGCCGAATCGGGGCGAGTCGTAACGAAGGGGAGTCCGCCTTTGACGTTTGCTCAGAGAAGAACAACCTAGCTGCAATCCTTGCTTTTCTCCTGTCTCAAAAATCGGACGACCCGGAGACTATGATTATGTCTCTGCTGGCAGAGATAGATCTCGCATTCAAGGGTCGATCTTTGGCAGAGCTGGTAAGGATTGAGCCAATCCTCATTGCCTGTGACCTGCTGAAGAGCCTTGGTGATGCAGGTGGGCAAAAGAAAGAACGAGTGCGGTTTTGAACCCTTTTTTTCGATGGTCCTACCGCTAATAATAATATAGTTCAATCAAGCCCTCCATCGATTGGCTACCTTTGTTCCGCGAAAATTAGCACACGGCATTTCATCGAAAAAAACGAACCTAAGTCACTTCATTGAAGAGCACGTCCTCGGCATCATCACACAATTTGCAAACGGCATCAACGACTTCCAAGTGAGACAAACCTTGGCCGAGAAAAGGAGAAACATCAAAGCAATTGAAGAAATGATCAACATTGCCCAAGGCCACATTAGCAGTGCATTGCCTCAAGTATGTATTAGTTAGCCTCCAGATCAAGTCAAGTTACTGATTATCAGGTTTGCGCATGTCTTCGATCTGCGTTGGAAATCAAGGAGCTATGCAACCATGCATTTTCAGCGTGGACGACATTGATTAGTTCTCTTGGTGAAGAGGATCTTGAGCCAATAGTTGATCAAACACTAGCGATTGTAATCAGACATTGGGATAACCTGACCGAAGAGAGTAGGAATCGCGCATGTCATCTCCTCGATCATATCTTGACGAATCATCCGAATCTCGTGCAAGATACATTTAACACCATGCCCTCCCTTGCATCCATACCGGAATTGGCTATATTTGATGCCAAAATCAGTGATTTGAGAGCTCAAATGGATGTGCGAAGCCAGTTTCTGGTATTGATTCGTCGTTGCCAGAGCGAAAATGCCACTGTTGTTGAACAAGCCCTAATGGAATTGGCGCCTTTTCTTTCTGCAAATGAAGAGTTCCTTCATGACTCCGTCTTAAGTGAACAGCCAGATCCTGTGATTGCCCAGTTGACTAGGTCGCTGTTGGATTGTTGTGTCAAATTCAATACCACATCAGACAATATTACCTTATTGTCCGCTCGGTGTTTGGGGCTTGTCGGTTGCCTTGATCCAAACCGAGTTGAAACAATCAAAGAGAAGAAGGACATACTTGTTTTGTCCAATTTCGACAGAATAGAAGAAACAGTCGCCTTCATCCTATTCTTCCTCCAGCATGTCTTGGTTGAAGCATTTTTATCGGCATCCAATACGAGAGCCCAAGGATTTCTAGCATGGGCAATGCAAGGCTTGCTGAAATTTTGCAGATTAAATGCTGTGCTAACCCAACGCTCTCGCGATCTTCAAGGTGATGAAAAATATCAACGCTGGATGGAACTTCCAGAAAGTGTTCGCAACACACTTACGCCATTTCTCACGTCTACGTACACGGTCACTGTTGTTACTCATCATACCGAGGTCCAGTATCCGCTGTTTACTTCTAAAATGACTCATAGTGAGTGGCTTCGAACGCTTGTGCAAGATCTCCTGCGAAATGGAAACGGGGACAATGCGAAAATGGTCTTCTCAATATCAAGCCGTGTCGTGAAGGGCCAAGACATTTCTATCCCAGCTTTCCTTTTACCGTTTGCAGTCCTCAATCGCATTGTTGGGGGCACTGAACCAGAGCAGCAGGATATTCAACGCGAGTTGATGAGTGTGCTATCGTATCCTATTCCGGAGACAAACAATCATGCTCGCGAGACAATTATAAGTTGCAGCCAGGTAAGGATCTCACTGCAATTGCGCTGGCTTTCTAATAACATCTTTGGTCAGAGTGTCTTTGAAGTCCTAGACTACCTGTCTAGATGGTTACAGGGGAAGAAAAAACAGCTTACTGGTCTTAATCATCATTCCCACCACAAAAGTCGTTCCCACAAGGATCTGACGCGTGATGGGCTCATTCAGAAGTACTCCTCACAGATCAAATCGGTGGAATCTCTTCTATCTTCCATACCGCCCGAGATCATCTCTAAGCGAGCTGTGGAGTGTAAATCATTTTCCAAAGCACTTTTTCATTGGGAGCAGTACATTCGGAAAGCCAAAGCTCACGGGAAATCCGAGCGAGCCAGCTTTGAGCCTCTCTACCAAAGATTGCAGGATATCTATAGCCAAATTGAGGAACCGGATGGGATTGAGGGCATTTCAAGCCACTTGTCCGCTTTGGATATCGACCAGCAGATTCTTGAGCACCGAAAAGCAGGACGGTGGGCTACGGCACAGAGTTGGTACGAACTACAACTCGAGAAGGAGCCTGACAATGTTGATGCGCAATGGAATCTTGTGACCTGCCTCAAAGAATCTGGTCAACAAGGTGAGTGGAACAAAGAGCGAGTGGTAAAAGTCGTTTTTCTCACAAAATTTTAGACGCTATTCTCACTCGGTTCGAAGTTCTGAAACAAAGCGAGTCAGCGGCTTCCCGTTTTTTGCCCTTCGCAGTCGAAGCTTCGTGGATAATGGGAAGATGGGACAAGCTTGGAACTTATCTTGATCTGTGTGCTAGAGAAGGCACTGAGGAGTTCAATGTTGGCATAGGCTCGGCTCTTGATGCACTTCGTCAGAAGCAAGATGGGGCATTCACCGATAAGATCAATGAGCTCAGGCTCAATGTGGCCCGATCACTAACTACGAATTCCGTGGCATCACTTCAGTCATGCCATGATGATATGCTCCGGTTACATGCTTTGTCGGAAGTTGAATCAATCGCCAACACACAATCAGATCAATCACATCAGAACTTACTCGATGCCCTAGACAGACGGTTGGAAGTTTTGGGTGGCTACCTTTCTGATAAACAATACCTTTTGGGATTGAGACGAGCCACCATGGAATTAGCGTGAGTTTTCTGGAACACAAAATGTATGAGAAGCTAGCTAATATCACTAATTTAGGGGCAAATTCGCGGATTCTGATATATCTGCTGCATGGCTCACCAGTGCCCGCCTTTCGAGAAAAGGTAACTTCAGCAGCCAGGCATATCATTCAATGCTCAACGCTGCACGGTTGAATGACAGGTCCGCCTCCATCGAACATGCAAGACTTCTTTGGAAAGACGGACACCATCGCAAAGCCATTCAAACCCTCGAAGGAGCTATATCTGCCAATGAAGTCACCCCGAGTACATCATCCTCGGTCGACATCGAGGCCATCTCTTTTATCTCGGGTCATGGACAACACCAAAACGAGTCTACTGCTCTTGTATGTCCCTGGGCCTGTACCACTCACATGACACATAGTATTAACAAAGTTAGGCTCACCTGATGCTCGCCAAATGGACGGACAGGGCTGGTCAAACCCACTCTCAGGCTATTGTCCAGAGGTATCGAGAGGCCATCAAATTGTACCCGAAGTAAGTTGGGACCTGTCATGCTTTGATGTGACTAGATTCTAATAAGAGTCTAGATGGGAAAGGGCACACTATTACCTGGGAAAGCATTACAATAAAATTCTAGAGTCCGAAAAAGCCAAGCCTATGGGAAAGGAAGCTCAGATATAGTCAGTTGATCAAACTTCTCACTCCGTTGTGTACCTAATGCTGACCAAAATCACAGTCTAAGCGGGGAGGCCACAAAGCTCGTCATCGATAACTATCTTCGCTCATTGACATACGGGACTAAATATGTGTTTCAAACCTTACCAAAGCTTCTCACTCTCTGGCTTGAACATGCCTCTATTGTCGAGCAGCCGATTGATCCGAAGAGGGGTGATAACGAGTAAGACAGCTTACTGCTATACAAGATGAAGTGCTAATGGCCGATCTTCTAGGGAATTCCAAAAGCATACACAAGCCCAGCGACAGAAAAGCCTCGATGAGATGCATGGACAACTGAAGAAATTCATCGACAAACGCTTGCAGGCGGCTCTGGTGAGTTATGAGTTAGCGCTTTCCCGGCCAGTCAACTAATAATTGTAGTTATTCACAATCCTGCCTCAAGTGGTTGCCAGGATCTGTCACCCTAACATCACGGTCTATGATCTACTGACCCGGATCGTGGCCAAAGCGGTGCACAACTTCCCACAGCAAGGTCTCTGGACGGTCCTAGCCGTTGTCAAGTCCTCTAATAAGGAGAGAGCCAAGAGGGGATTTAACTGCTTGCAGAAAATCACGGTAAGCGTCACCCGGCTACATCTGGAGAAGGGAGAAAGGCCAACTAAATTCCTAGGACTATGGCAACAAATCAAAGGGAGAATCTACAATAGCATCAGAAATCCGTCGCATGATCACTCAAGGTACAAAGTTCTCAGATGAACTACTCCAGCTCTGCCTCGCTCCGATTGGGGAGAAAACATCGAGGGTTCAACTTGGCCGCAATTTAGGGTTCAACCACAAAGTCGCGCCATGCCGACTGGTAATTCCTTTCCAGGCAATGTTGATCCCCAGCCTACCTGCCAGCCAGAGCATCGAATACATCAAAGGTTTTAGGGCTTTTCCCCGGGATCCAACGACGATCGAAGGTATGTTTACCAGAATTTGAGTCGTCTATGTTCGAACTAACCGATATCAGCCGTTCTGGATGAAGCACAGATTCTGAACTCACTTCAAAAACCACGCAAAATCAGCTTACGAGGGTCTGATGGCAAGATATATAACGCTCTTTGCAAGCCTAAGGACGATCTGCGCAAGGATCAGCGTCTCATGGAGTTTAACAACATGATCAACAGGTTTTTGAAGAGAGATGTGGAATCAAGCAAGCGTCGCATGTGTAGGTTGCTTAGTGCCCTTCACGAAACCCTGGAAACTGATACAGAACAGACATCAAAACATATGCCGTGACTCCTCTGAACGAAGAGTGTGGGCTCATTGAATGGGTGGACAACCTCCGTACCCTAAGAGAGATTGTCATTAAATTGCTACGCGAAAGAGGCATCTCGCCAAACGTAAGTTCGAGCACGAGAAATGAATGACGAGTTCCAGGTTTTTATGTTAACGCGTGTAATAGTACAATGAGATCCGGCATTGTCTGAATGATATTTGCTCTGATCGATCATTCGCAAAATTGCCATCATTCACTACTAAGATCCTGGCAAAGTGGGTTTTTATTCGTCAATCGTACATATGGCCCTCCATACTAATTTATGCAGACTTCCTCCTGTTCTTCATGAATGGTTTATCGAGATGTTCCCAGAGGCCGAGGCGTGGTTTGCAGCGAGACTGAGGTATACTCGTTCTTCTGCGGTGATGTCGATGGTGGGATATGTGCTTGGGTATGTTTCTCTTCCCATTTGACGAGAGGTCATATCTTGTTCTATCCAGTTATTTAACCGGTATATACACACAGTCTGGGTGATCGACACGGCGAAAACCTTTCATTCGAAGAAGGAACCGGTGGCCTTCTCCATGTTGATTTTAATTGTCTTTTCGACAAGGGTCAGACCTTTGAAAAGCCTGAGGTGGTACCATTCCGATTGACACATAACATGATTGATGCCTTTGGCGCCTACGGATACAATGGTCAGTTTGCACCAGCCCAAGTGTTATTCACGCACTAACCTCCAGGATATAGGGCCCTTTCGACGGACCTGTGAAATCACACTGGGTCTGCTGCGACAGAATGAGGATGCGTTAATGACTGTGCTTGAAACATTTTTGCATGATCCAACAACCGATTTCATTGGGAAAAGGGTGAGAATACTCAACCTCTCGTTACAAATAAGCACCTAGTCCTAACTATGCTACTCTAGCGTCGCACTCACGTGAATGTCCCAGACACCCCAGCCGGTGTTTTGGAAGATGTTCGCAACAAACTCCGGGGCTTCATGTCGAAGCAGCCCATTGCACTTTCGGTGGATGGACAAGTGGATGAGTTGATCACCCAAGCAACAGATAAGAAGAATCTGGCGTCAATGTACATTGGGTGGTGTGCGTTCTTCTGAACTCTGGATATCTTTCATTTTTCCTCTTCTTTTTTGCAAAAGCAGGTCACGAGATTGCAAGCTATACATTGGTATGAACGAGATAAAGGGATGAGATTTGATTCCCTTCTGTTTTTATTGTAGCCTAACCTTGACTTTTCCTTCTAAGAGTTTGGTGTAACACAAGACGTGCCACCCATCGTAAGAGGCATTCGTGTGCCCGGGGCTTGTTTTGCCGTTGTGGTTATGTTGATTGCTGCATTACCCTAGATGCTTTTGTAAACCTTTCCTCGTGGAGAAAGCCATCAGATCCTGAGATATTCTGTATTGAGTATCAATTGCGGCCTCGACCTCGGTTTGGGCTCCGGCTGCGACTGCTGTATCCATAGCTGCTGTAACTCGGGCTTCGACGCCTGTGGTGCCGTGAGTCTGGGTTGTAACTACCTCTGCGAGGTGGCGGCGACCGAGACCGAGAGTATGACGGAGACCGAACAGGAGATCGTGACCTTGATGCAGACTGGGGCCTATAGATGTCATGTCTTTCCGTAGGTCGACCGCCTCCATGCCGTCTGGGTGGAGACGACGGCCCTGCATATGGTCCTCGACCATATCTTGAGCGGCCACCATTGCCGCGAGTCGATACCGGGGGTGGCGAGCGTGAGAATTTACGTCGGGGAAGAACGATCGAGACATTTAGGATGGCCCCGTCAAGCTGGGCCTCATGCATGTGAGCAATAGCCGCCTCAGCATCAGCAGGATCATAGTAGAGGATATAGGCCGTTCCCCTGTTTGTCAAGACTAGAACAGTGTCAGGTGATGAATGAGCATTGGATCAAGTCACACGCAGTTCTTACAAGCCTTGTTGATTGGAAGGTCAAGATACTCTATCTCTCCAAAACCTCCAAAAATCTCCCGGATATGACTTTCCGTGACATTTTTGGTCAATTTTTCTACCACAATCTTGTGATAAGGGATAGGATGTCAGCTCAGTTCAAGAATACTGATTCCCGCTCTTGGTTGTACAGCCATTACACGGGAAGAATAAGAAGAGTGCATACCTTTGAACTTCTGGGAGGACTAGAGCTCGGGGTAGGTGAGCGGCTTTCACTTCGACTGTGGTAACGACGATCACCTCGACTGCGACTGCGACTGCGACTGCGACTGCGACTGCGAGATCGGGTTCTGCCGCGCGAGGGGGATCGGGATCGGGATCTTGAACGATGGTGATCCCGTCGTGCATGAAACGGACTTTGGGTGACACTTTGAGATGGGCTATCAGTTCGGGGTCTTGAGTGACGTAAAGAACGCGATCGTGCTCGGCCTTCCTCCGGTGAGCGTAGTGGTGAATGTCCACGAGGCGATCTCAAGCTCTCGGACATGTTGAAGATTCAGCACAGCGTGCGCAAATGAATCCAGGGTATCAGAGCAATTAGCCAAGAACGTTCAAATATTCAACTAACCCTTGAAAGCAATAGGGAAAGAGAAGAGAGGAGTTGGAAGGTGAAAAAGATCCGAGACTTTGAATAGTTCAGAATGAAGGAGAGCGGGTTGAAAGTGACTTGGATATAATTGCCGGGAATGCTAACCTGATTCGGTAATCACCTAGGAAGAGGTACCTACGGGTACGGAGTACATGGGGAGATACATCTTTCTTGAGATGCACTTCATCTTCACCCTAACTCACTCAAAACTGCTCAATGGCTGGAATGCAACTAATCCTTGTTTGAATTCTTTATTCGTTATTGTACAGCCAGTCCTACATAAATTGAGCAAACTTATTTTCTAGCCCTCCCGCCATTTCTCATACTCTTTGATGACAACATCTGTGATCTGCCGCCGCACTTGTCCTAGTGCATATTCAAAGTGTTTCCACTGCACATCTTGCTCCTGTTGTGTCTCCTCCTCCTCGTCAAGTGCTGCATCTCCAGCTGTTTCACAGATGCTCACAATTTCGGCACCGGAATAGCCTTCAGTCAGAGATGCTAGGTTGTCCAAGTCGACCTCCGGATTCACCACCGATTTATTGGCCCAAATGCGTAAGATTTCCCTGCGTGCCTCGAAATCTGGAGGGCCAATGTAAAGGATGTTGTCTAGCCGCCCAGGTCGCATCAATGCAGGGTCTAGAACATCAGGCTTATTGGTGGCAGCAATGACCAACACGTTTCGGAGCTCCTCAATGCCATCCATTTCGTTTAACAGGGTCGTCAAAACATTGACTCCTCCTGAGCCACTGCTGCGTCGGGCAGCAATGGCATCAATCTCGTCAAAGAATATGATACTCGGCCGTGCTGCTCGGGCCTTTCTAAATATCTCTCGTAGTGATCGTTCAGACTCTCCAACGTACATGCTGAGAATCTCGGCACCTTTGACTGCCAAAAAGTTCAGCCCTGCCTCTGTGGCTAGAGCTTTGACTGTCAGGGTCTTCGAACAACCCGGTGGCCCATAAAGTAAAACACCCTTTTTACTGTTCACGTTAAGTCTGCGCATCCGTTGGGGGTACTGTGCAACAAAGCGTTAGTCCCAAGACAAAGATGTTCCGAAATCGAATACAGAGCCTACCTTCAATGGTCGCTCAACAGCTTGTTGGAGCCGCTTTTTGATATCATGCTGTCCACCAATGTCTGACCATCTCACCTTTGGAGTTTCCAAAAACACTTCCCGCATAGCCGTGGGACGAACTTCTTGCAGAGAAAGCAGAATGTCTGTTTCTTGTATCTCCAGGGGGATAGCCAACTCATTGTCGCTGGAGCTTCCTTGGTGCGAGCTGTAAGGGTTGATCATGAGGTTGTCTGACATCACTGTGGGTGTTGGTTCCAATAGTTGCCGTTGCCTGGCTTTGCGGCAGATCATTTGCAGAAGAGCGAAAAGGTCTGCTCCAACATATCCATGTGTCTTTTCCGCTATTAGTTCTACAAGCTCATCGGTCAGACCAGCAGACACTGGCCCACGAATGGCGTATAGTATCTCGGCTCGGTGTAGAGCGGTGGGTACTTGAATCTCAATTTCTGTTCCAAGTCGATGAGGTGTTCTGAGGGCGTCATCAACTTGATTGGGATGTCTTGTTGCAGCCACCACAAGAACTGATGTATTTCGAATAGCGTCCAGATTCTCGCAAAGGACAGATGCAAGAGACTGGGACTCAATCGAGGTTCGCTTTGGGGCAATAAATTCCAATTGGTCGATGATAATCACGCTGGGTTTGGCGCGAGCCGCCTCCTGAAAAATGTTACGCAGTTTGGCCTCGCCTTCACTGACACTTCGGCCGAGAGTTGACGTGCCAATTTTGAAAGTCTGCCTCCAGCCAGCCTTATTGATTCGTTCCAACAGACTGGTCTTGCCAGTGCCCTTCGGTCCGTAGAGTAGGATGCCGCGGCTACTTTCATAGAATGATGGCATCGCGGGCTTCCGCGGATCGAGATTGAAATCGGACAGACTTTCATTGATATCATCAATCTGGCGAGACAGGCCCCCAAGACCAGCAGGCTGCACCTCGATGCCTGACGGCTTTTCCTCCTGCTCTTCTGTAACTGGGCCCAGAGAGACCTTCGAAGCCTCAGTGAATTGAAAAAGGGTATGACTAGTGTGAGAGTTCTGGGAACGGATGTTGACCACTCGAAAACTTCTAGGTTGGCCTTTGAGCTCTAGCTCGAAAGTTAATCCTGTCGTCAAACACCCGCATCTAAGAAGCTTTTCGTCCAGGGCCCACTCCCAATGGGATCTATCAGTTTCCGAAATTGAGCCATGTTTGGCAATTTTCTCGGAATCTGAACAGTCCGCTAATGTCACGGTGTCGATGTCTTCTAGGGGGGCCTCGGCTCTGGTGACGGAGACTTTCTCTCCGATTTTGATGTCATAGCAATCCTGAAGTGTCCTTGATATTTGCATCACTGTACTTTGGATATTCTCGGCCGCGTACCATGCGATAGCCGTTTTTGGTGGCCCATCGGCTTGCCTTAGAATGCAGATGCTCTCTGTCTGAAGTCGTAGTGCAGCAAGTGAGGAGGAAGACAGGTAGACACGAAAGGCATCTCTGAAATCCTTTCGTGCCTGTTGCTTTGACAATGGACGGGCAGTAAAACTCCGGCCCTCAGACATTGTGATATGTAAGGACGTGTTGCAGGAAGAACGTCGATATCATGAATCTTGTGAATTCTGATATGTTCAGAAGGTTAAAATGGGATAGACTGTAAGTAGGTGCTCAATTCCTCTCAGCATGAACGTTGCAGTGAATGGAAAGCAAAATCTGAACCAAATAACCAGTTTTTGGTGGGGGAGGGGCAGCTCCAATAACGGTCAAGATGAAGTTGGACCGTACTATCGATTTTTTTTTCCTCTCACAACCCAAGTCTCGACCTAGATATTTGAAGTGCAATGGCTAGAGAGAGATCAGGGAAGTTCTCAAAACTCAGAGAAGGGCGACAAGAAAGTAACGGGGGAAAGCAAAGAGAAAATTAATGGGAGGACAAGATTGAAAAGTGGGCCCTATCAGGGACATTGCGACGTAGATTTTGTGATGTACAAACATATACAACACATACAACATATACAACGGTTGTGTCGAAGTAGATGTCTTGATTCCTAAAGGACCTATCTCTCTATGATGGGATGATGGGATTTCATGTAAGCTACGTCGATGGATTATCAAATAGGTTATGGACAAGATTGCATGATACTCGCATGTTCATAAGCGCCAACTCTTCAGACATAAATACTTGGACATTCAAATCTTGGCACATGATAATGCGGCGAACAAAACAGACACGAGATATCGAAGGAGCAAAATAAAAGAAGGAGAATATGTAATAACTGGAAGACAACAGGTTGACAAGGGAGATCATAGGCAAAAGACAGAAAAGGGGAAAACCAAAGAGCGCGCGGTGGTGATACAGCAGTTAACAACACTTGCCCCCCGAATTACCATTCAGACCAGAGCCTTGCTGGTCTATACTGACTCCCTGGGCACCAGACTGTTCGGTCTTCGAGGTGTCCATCCCCTTCTTGATATCTGACGCAAGGCTGTAGAACGCCTTCTCGATGTTGATGTTGTTCTTGGCCGAAACCTCGAGGAAGGGAATACCAAGTTCGTCCGCTAACTGCTGGCCTTGTTCAGTAGACACCGCCCTCTTTTCTTCCCAATCACATTTGTTTCCGATGAGAATCTTGTGCACGCCCTCACTAGCATGTTGCTCGACGTTCGAAAACCAGGTGCGTATGTCTAAAATCAAGGAAACATGTCAGACACAGCCAGTCGGTTAAAAGGGGTCAGCAAGCCTACTCTGGAATGATCGCTCATCTGTCACATCATAGACAAGGAGGATGCCCATGGCACCTCTGTAGTACGCAGTCGTGATGGTGCGAAAGCGTTCTTGGCCTGCAGTGTCCCAAATTTGCAATTTGACTCGCTTTCCATCCAACTCGATTGTGCGAATCTTGAAGTCAATCCCAATAGTCGTGATGAATGAAGGGGTGAAGGAGTCTTCACTGAATCGCAGTAGACAACATGATTTACCCACGCCGGAGTCCCCAATCAACAACAATTTAATCTACAGTGTACTGTTAGCGATCTGGTAGGCCTGCTGGGCACTTCGTTGGATTGTAAACAACCGTCAATACTGACCAAGAAGTCATAATTCCGTGTGCCTGCCATGATGGTTTGTAGAGTTATCGGAGTTGCAGCCGTTGCTAGCAGTGTCGATGAAGAGCAGACACGATGTGGTCTAGAGACTATCTCAACTCGAATAGTAAGGGTACTCGATCCAGGTAGAATGTTCCGGTGTAACTTGGAGAATTAGATATTGCTGCAGGCTGAGCCGAAACAACTAGGCGTGTGGTTTTGGATTGACAGGTTTCCCAGATTCCGACTTATCAGGAGCTTCGGGGCCAAATCCTGAAACTGGTCTAAGCGGACAAAAAAAGCAGAAGAAGAGATGGATTGTAGGTCCCAGGTGCAGGAGCCACAATCAAGAAATACACGCTGAGAATCTTTGGAAATATTAATGGGAAAGGAGGGAGAACAATGCACTACCTACTGGAGTGGAGGTGATGACGGTACGCAACTACGGTCAGGAGCATGTTATGTAAGCCGTATCTGGGCACCAACAACCCTTGGACGCAAAATGGATGTATAAGATGTACGTACAGAGCACATACATGGAGGTTGTGTAGAGGTCTACGGTCCAAAACATAGATATCTACATGTTTCATGTACGTATTCCAATAAATGGCTTTTTGGCCATAGTCGCTATATACACCGAAGCCACCACAATTGCAATGTAATACATGTCGAAGCAGAGTCTTGATCAATCTACTTTGGAATCTGTTTATAGTCTCTCGAATTCCAGATTCATCCATATTAGTCCTCTCTGCCATACATTGACACATTGACATAGAAACATGTGCACGCCCCTGCTACACTTTATAACATGGGGATACTCCTGGGATTTAGATTCTCTTACCGGCAATAGGCCCACCTCATTCTTTCCACCACCTGAAGCTGCTTATCTACCCCATTGTGGATGTTGAGAAGATCTTGAATGTCTTCCCGAAACTCTTCATACTGCAGCCCTCCAAAAATTGGTTGAACGTGTTGAAGGAGAGCTTCTGCCTCGCAGATCAACTGTCCAGAGACCTTGTAGGGCACGGTCCCGTTGGACAAAACCGGGGAAGATGTTAGAATACGGGCCAGATTTCTGTGTAAATATGAAGGTCAGTGTTGGTTCCTTTTTCCTTCCAATCGCCAATCAAGGAGAATCCTACCGTAATCCGCGTTTCACTTCATGACGATGTTGGCCCTTCCGCATTCCCCGTCTACTACCGAGGAAACCACCCAGCCACCTCAGAGTGGCAAAGGAAACCAATATCCCTGGAGTCAATCCAACAAACCTAAAAGAAAAGAAACGGGGTTTAGAGACAGAGACAAGTGAACTAGACTCGCACGGAAGGACACATACCCAAACACAAGTTCTTGGCTCTTTAGAAGCGCATCAATACCACTGATGGCAATTTCGACGTCAACCTTCGTCTTCTGAATTTGAATAAGAAGCGCCCGGATGAGGTCTCCCTTGACTGTTCCAACAAACGGCGATCGTAGATCTCGTTCATATGCTTTCAAAACCGGCGTCAAGTCACCCTCCTTGACAGAGTTAACGATAGCAGCCGTATCCGCCATCGTTTCATTTGAAAGATCTGGGCGATCGCGAACAAAGTCAACCACCATTCTTTCCAAGCTTGCTCGATCAGCCAACAAGCTATTCTTGCTCATTATGGCGATCTCGCTTTTTTCGTCGTGTCGGATGGTCCCAATGAGTTTTCGAACCGGGTGCACGACCCAATTACCCCAGAAATCGACAGTGGTGGACCCTATATTCACGATCCAGTGAAGGATTTCGTCCTGTCGATTGGCCAAGAACCTGATCGATGTACTTCCCGAAAGAAGTGCTGCCGATACAGGCAACCAATAACGCACTATCCAGGAAGGACGCCCCTGGAGAGTGGTGAATCGTGACACGGAGGAAACGTGGTCTGGCAACTTGCTCTGGAGCACATGTACAAGTCGTTCGATCAAGTCCAAGGGTTTGTGCAACGAACCCTCGCCCTGCGTTTGCAGGAATTCGCTAGTATCCTTATCTAAAGCGGCAAACACCCCCTGTTCCAAGTCCCGAGTGCTGGGTGCAAGAGGAATCTGTTGAAAGACGGCTTCGATTAGAAATACTGCTCGTGAGATTGCTCTACAGAGTTCAGCGTTCACAGTCCTCGCGCCCGGACTCGGGGAGGAGTCGTTATCAAAAAGATGGCACCCCTCCATCAGCAACCCAAGACAACTCGTGTGGAGTTCCTTCATGGTCAGGAGAAGATCCCGTTTCTGTCGCATTTCTGCCCGGGATGCTCTTATCGGGAGTAGCAAATGAGCACGCATGGAATGTCCTCCCAAATTCCCAGCATTGGACTGGACAATCTGGAAGAAACGGGTCCACCTGGCAGAGATGGATGGGACCCCCCGATGGGTTTGGGCAGCGCAGGCGTCCTTTGTCCACTGGTACAATTGCCCTGGGGATCTTTGAATCGCGTACAGACCAGTATACCAGATAGATCCCAGCGACTCACTCCAATAGTAGGTCTGCTCATAAAGTTGAAGTGTCTGGTCCAGGAGGACGTTCATGACCAAGCCCGATGCCTGCACAACAGCCTTTGCGGCCACAACCCATACCTGATCCGAAACTTGCGGACCATATTCAGCCGATCCGATCGTCTGAACTCGAAGACGAGAAAACAGAGGATCCGAAAGCAAGTTCGCCAATCGACTAGAAGATAGAAGAGGCTGCGTCTTGGAGGTCACCGAGATAGAACTGATAATATCTTGCAATTGACCGATTGAATCAAGAGATTGAGTAGCTACATCAGAGACCTCAGCGGTCTGAGAATCCGCAATTTGTGGGAGGCGATCAAGCTGAATGTTGACCCCACAAACCGTTCTGTGGGACGAATTGAGTACTCGATCGGGTGATTTTAGGGTGGCAAGGAGCTTCAATTCCACTTACTCTCGTATCACCGACATGACCCTTAAGATCTATGTAGGTCACATCAACCCGGGTCTTTTCCGTTGGGCTACCGGTTCAAAGCCGATGCCGTCATATTGCAAACGATGCAAACCAGGTCGCAAGTGTAAACAAGCCAAGCAGGTAAACAAACAGTACAAACAGTACAAACAGTACAACCGATACAAATGACTCAGACCCTTCCCCTACAAGGTACCTAAGGTAGCGATTATCGTCACATACATACATGTACATATGTATGTACTTTATTCATGTCTAAAATTCTAGACCTTCGGAAAATCTAGATCTTGTCGAGAGTCCTGAAAGTCAGGAACAATAAAGAGGGTAAGACAACATGGGTACGTATACTCCGTACTCCGTGCTCCATAGTATTGAACAGCCAAACAGCGATCAGCAAAATCCGCATGACCTGATTTCTGCAGGTGGGGTGATCTCGGATGGGGATCGGCTTCCCAGTGGTCTTATTTCTCCCTAGCCTCAGGGGAAGAAAAAAAAGGTGGTCTCGCCACGTCGGGATTGAACTGTTCCTACATCTTCTCTCTCTCTCTCTTTTTCTTTTCTTATAACTAAAGAGACTCTGCTTCCACACGGTCATCTTTTTTTTTCTCTTTTCTCTCATTTCCCCCTGGAAGTCCTGGGTTTGGTTTTGCATTTGGTCATCTTCCCCAGCATTTGTTTTTCTATTAAGAAACCAGACCTCCTTTGACAATGTACGAGATCTCATTCCTGTTCTTCCCCTCCCAAAAGCAGACTTTTAACATCATCCAGGAATTCAACGATCTTGTCCCCAGGGACATACTGGGATCAATTTCAAGAGATTGGAAAATACAATGCCGACTTGAATGTCGCAGAGAGACTGTGGGCAGCGTGGTATTCGTGGATGCAAAACGATGTCCTTGCCACTGGAATCATGTCATTCGTCATGCACGAAGTGGTCTACTTTGGTCGATCATTGCCATGGATTTTCATTGACACATTGGGCTTCTTCAATCGTTACAAGATTCAGGGTGTAAGTCGGACCGTACGGCTCATGGTTTCTTTCTCATTCTAATACCTGGCAGAATAAAATTCCTTCCCTGCGGGAACAATGGGACTGCGCCAAATTTGTGCTCCTGAGCCACTTCACTGTTGAGCTTCCCCAGATCTGGTAAGGGATTGATGTTTCTCTGCTTCAGCTCCTTTGAGGTGACTAACATGGACGTGGATCTAGGCTCTTTCACCCAATGGCACAATTCTGTGGACTGTCCACTTCGATCCCCTTCCCGACCCTCTGGACCATGGCGTATCAAATTGCCATCTTCTTTGTGATGGAAGATACGTGGCACTATTTCTCGCACCGGGCGCTGCACTGGGGCCCTCTTTACAAGGCTATTCATAAAATCCACCACCAGTATTCGGCTCCGTTTGGATTGGCTGCTGAGTATGCCTCGCCGATTGAGGTGATGATCCTGGGCTTTGGAACCGTTGGGTGCCCGATTGTGTGGTGTGCTTTGACGGGGGATCTGCATATCCTCACCATGTACATCTGGATTGTGCTGCGCCTGTTCCAGGCTATTGATGCACACAGTGGTTACGAATTCCCATGGAGTCTGCACCACTTCCTACCCTTTTGGGCTGGTGCCGATCATCATGATCTCCATCATGAAAAGTTTATCGGCAATTACGCAAGCAGCTTCCGGTGGTGGGATTATGTCCTTGACACTGAGTACACTCCGGATGCGCTGAAGCGACGGAGGGAGAACAAGGCCAAGGCTTCGAAGGCTCAATAGATGATTTGCTTTATGCCTTGTTTTCTCTTTATGTGTCTCAATGTTTCTACAAGATCGTTCCTCTACACTGTTCAATCTTGTGTGGCACCCAGTGGGTGTGAGTGGGTGCAGTTGCGCATGATACTGGTTTCTTCGGGGATACCAATAAGATAGTGTACTTAATCATTTTAATATATTTTCTACTATGTTAAGTCGTAGAGTGTTCAGTGACTCTATATCAATCTAATTGTGTTTTGTGGCACTAGACCTATGTCTGTCTTCCGACGAGCCTGGCTTCGTTTCGGGGGTTACCTAGGTACCTAGGTCTATCCCGTCTTTCGTAAACTACCATCGTTCGTGAATGCTGGTAAATCAGGTCACCTTTACACGGCATTGACATACAAAAAGTATCTTAACGCAAAGTATCTATTATAGTTGAGAACCTTGGTTTTATTAAGACAATACTTGTAAGTTAGGTAAAGAGATGACGTAATACTATTTCTCGTTTAAATAGAGACTGATTCTTATTAAATTCGTTTGGGAATCTGATATCCTTCTTGAAGAGTATGTTACCCTGCTTTCTGATATGGATTTCCCTTGTTAAGGGGAATGCGGATTATAGCGTTATATTTTTCTATAAAAGTAAGAAAATCTAATTTTTGAAAAGGATATTATGATCAGCTACGTCTTCTTAAAGAAAAAGAGTGCATTTAGACTAAAAAACCAATATATGGAAGGGGATGAAAGAAAGAAAGAATCTAATGTTATAGATTTTCCTTTGTAAATGGATTTAGGATATTAGTGTTAGGTTTTTCTATAAAAGTGGGGTAATCCTATATTTGAGAAGGGTTTTAGATCCCCCTATGAATCTAATAAGAATTAGTCTCTATTAAAATAAGAACCCTCTTATATCTTTCTTGACCTAACTAATAAATACCAGCTGCCTATAAGCGTCCACCGGGGGTGGAGGCGCATATAGTCTGAGTTTGCTGAGCTTAGCAGAAGCAATATATGATTTATTAGCTTTCCTATATCTAGGTTAACCTTATTTAAGATATATATCCTTATAAACTAAGATATACTATAAAATATAGTAAATAAGAATCAAGATTAATATATAGTATTAAAAATAGTGTAAAAGAGATTTTATACTATTAATTACGGGGGGTTCCCCCCCCCCAAAACCCCCCTAACCATCTCAAATACTTCTAATCTGTAAGGGTATACTGTTTTCAGGTGTACGGCCTGTCAACCGGGTAAGACACAATGATTAGGAGAGAGGAACGGATTGTATTTGTCTGACACTGACAAGACTAATTCTTGTCAGATCGTAGCGGGATCCAGGGAGATCCTGGACTATGTACCACATTACCCCGCTTCTCTCACGTGGAGATCCGTCACCGATACGGTGACGAGTCACTCTCGTGACTTGGCTGCCAAGCCTCGTTCCTGTGTTGTAAGGATCGTTATCCGTTACATAATCTGCTAGTTGTAGTCTTTTTAAATAATACAACTAAAATTATATATAGTAATATATAGTATACTAATTATTATAGATTATCATAACCACTATATAGGTCTAATAGGAAATAGTATATTTAGGAATTAACTTATATATGGAATATAGGCTATCTAAAGGGCTAAAGACTAAGAGGGGATTAAAAAAGATAGTTATATTATATTAAAAGGCTAAAAACTAATATCATAGATAGAATTAATTAGTATATAGGGCTAATAGCTAATTATAAACTGATTAGACTTCCGCAAAGCCCAACTTTGGGCCCATTTTATGTAAAAATTACATAATATTTTATAAGAATTTCCTATTTAGGGTAGTTTATGCAAAATTGTGGGCCTTTTCTGAAAAAAAAAAAAGCCCATCCGGACCCACTTTAATGGGCCGAGTTTGGGCTTTACGGAAGTCTACGAATCTGCTCCCTATAGTAAAGACATAAGTAAGCCTTACCCTCCTTAGAAGAATAGAACTGTAATTAGGACTTCAGTTAATCGTAGATAATATACTTAAGAGACTGTATAATAATAGAAAGGTATAGAGTTAAGTAGGAGGGCTTTTAAAAAGCTTTAGGAGGGGGATATTAGTATGAATAATGATGAAGTGAATGATAGGAAACATAGAGGAAGGATGTTATTGACTAGGCCTTGACAAGTCCCGCAGCACCAAGGCAATTTTGGTGCTGCGGTATGGTGCTGCGAGGTGCTGCGGGACTAAGCGAATTTTGGTGCTGTTGTATGGTGCTGCGGCACCAGGTGCTGCAGCACCGTCGCAGCACCAGTTTTAGTGCTGCGCTAGCATAATTCTGCCAAGGATTGCCTAAAATGGATGGATAAAATGCTGACTCATTTCGATAAATTACTGTTTTTTACTCATGTATTGGCATTGGGAGGCAGTTATGCTCACTCACTACTGAGGTTCGTATCAAATCATGTTCAAAAAATAGATTGAACACTTCAAATACTGTACAAATGTAGATTTAAAGTGAAAATCGGCCTAAAACAGTGCAGAATTAGTGGTTGGTATCATCTGGAAGAGAATGTGCTGGTATCATGTGTGGATATATATATTTACTCTATGTGTATACCTTCTAGTTTACTGTAAGCAAATTACACCAAAATTACTAGCTTTTCTACATAACTTATGCATGTCACGAGGTAAGTTGTGTTTGCACTGTTTACAGTGCTACAGCACTCCCGCTGCAGCACTCCCGCTGCAGCACTACAGCACCGAACTAAGTGTCTGGTGCTGCCAAGCCTTGGTGCTGCAGCACCGAACCAAGGGCCTAGTGCTGCGGCAGCACTGGTGCTGCAGCACCGGTGCTGCGGGACTTGTCAAGGCCTAGATAAGACTAATTCTTATTAGATCATAGTAGGATCTAAGGAGATCCTAGACTATATACTATATTACCCCACTTCTCTTATATAGAGATCTAGTACTAATATAGTAATAAGTCACTCCTATAACTTAGCTACTAAGCCTTATTCTTATATGATAAGGATGATTATTTATTATAATTATCCCCTCTCTCCTAAAGGATGTCCTTATTTAAAATATAGAGTGCTCTAAATTTAGAAGTTCTAAGACTAATAAGTATTAGAGTATATTTAGCACTAATTTATGATAAAGAAGATATATTTTATATAATATAAAAGGATTTAGTTATCACTATAAGTCTTTATATATATAGGTATATAAATAGACTCTATATAGATCTATTAATCTCTTAAGATTAATCTTTAAGTTCTAAATAATATCTACTCTTTATATAAATCTAATTTAGTTAAAATATATATAGTATATATAATATTTATATACTGGTATTAATAACTAGAATATAGCTAATACTAGTAAACTATTCTTAATTTAGTATTTTCTTAGTATTATAAACTCTAAGAAGTATTAGTAGTGTATTTAATAATACTTATACTATAAATATCCTATTAAGAGTATATAGAGATATCTATAATTTAGTATTAATTATTAACTAGACTATCTAGATTTATTCTAATAATAATAAGTAGTATATCTAAAATATTAACTATTTAAAGATAATAAATAAAGAGGTCTTAATTTTGCTAAAAGATTTTATAGCTATATATTTAGCTTATAAATGTATCTATAGTCTTAGTAGAGGTTAGAAAAAGGATAAGAGTTAGATAATTAATAGAACTTTAATTATAATTTATTACTAGTATATTAATATTTTATAGTTTATTCCTATTATATATTATTAATATCTAAATCCCCTTCTATAGTTATTACTTTCTACTATATAGATAGAATAGTATAGATATTATATTAAATTAGAATAATATCTTTAATAAGATAATAAAGAATATATATTATAGACTTAGATAAAATATAATTTATTAACTTAGATTTAAGATATTTATATTATAGTTTATAATTCTTTAATAAGTAACTCTATTTTATAGTATATTTAGAATTTTAAGGATTTTTTTTCTATACTATCATATAAACTATAATTAAAAAGAGGATAAATTAGTAATATTTTATTTCTTTTTTAATATTCTAGTAGAAATAATAGATATAAGTTTTATTTTAATTATATAATTAGTTATAGCTTTCTATCTTATAGAATTTATTATATTACTATAGATAATTTAGATTTATTTACTTTTTCTTTTTAGCACTATTTCTTTTTATTAACTTTACTATCTTATTTATACTTTATCCCTATTTCTTTCTCTCTTTATCTCTCTATTTTTAGATATTTAGAGTGCTACTTCTATTTTAAGACTCTATAATCTTATACTTAATTTATTTATATTCTATTATTATTTCTATACTTTTAAAATATCACTTATCCCTTCTTTTTATAAGTTATATAAGTCTATTTATTATAAACTAATATAGTATATAACTTATCTTTATATTTTAATTTATACCTAAAGTAAAGATAATTTAGTCTTATTATATTCCTTTCTTATAGTCTATTATACTATAATTTATAATAGTAAAACCTATACTTATTATAATAATTTATATAAGTCTTATAAGATAATAAGTTCCTTTAGATATTATAGTTATATTTTAATATTTATTTATACTAATAATACTTAGATCCTTAAAAGAATTAAGGGTTACTATTTTAAGTTATATACTTATCTCTTATAAGTTATTAAGTTCTAATCTAATATAGTTAGAGCTTATAATAATAAAAAAAGGTCTAAGTTATTTTTATTTTTAGAGCTTATTACTACTATTTTAGAGTATATTTAGTATCTTATTATATATTTTAATAATTTTATAAAGTCTTACTAATATATTTTATAAGTAAGTAATATATATAAATAAGTGATATATCTTATCTAAAATATATTAATTAATTTAAACCCTCTCTCTTTAATTATCTATTATATTACTAATTTATTCTTAACCCTCTAGAAATTTAACTAAGTAAGATGGTAGGATCTTATTAACTATCTAAGCTTTTAAGAATTAAGAAATCTCTTTAATTTATAAAGTAGTATACTATTTTAATATTCCTAAGAGAACCCTCTACTACTATCTTTATATTATTTAAAACTATATAATTTCTTATACTAATAACTATAAGTTAACTAAAACAAGGAGGAATCTCTTTAAAAATAGATACTCTCTATAGATTCTTATAAATTAGCTTTTTAGTCTTTAACTATATAAGAAATAGTAAACCTTCTTCTTAAAAAGTATAGAACCACCTTAGTTCTTTAGTTAGTGAAAACTAGATAATAAACTATATTAAATAGTATCCTCTTCTATCCTCCTAGTTTTTAAAATAGTATAACTATAAGTGTATAAAATATAAGGATCTAAAGATTATTATAGAGTAGTTTAATCTTATATAAAAAGTGATCCTATAATTTAAGATTAATCTAGATAATATTTATAACTTTAATAACACTAGTTTTACTATAGGCTTAATAGTAACTATAAAGGTTATATAATAGGAAGTAAATACTATAGTTAGTAAGCACTTTTATAGTCTAGAAATTAAGAATAGATAACTATTATTAAGTATATAAATACTATTAGTTAGACCTTTCTATTATATATAATTTTTAAAGGTAAAGTCTTTATTAAATCTTAGTTTAATAGCCTCCTAGAGGACTAGTAATTTAAGGTTAGTCCTCATAGATAGACCTTTAATAAAATTAGACTTTACTAACTTAAAAAGCTCTTCATTCCTATCACTTCTTTATATATAAAGGGGAGGTATTAACTTCTTATACTTAATAGTTATAGAAGCTATAGAAGGTATTTAACTCTAAAGCTTAATAAACTCTATAAGAAAAATAATATTATACTAATCTATATACCTCTATATTCCTCTTATCTTTTATAGCCTCTTAATATAGACTATTTTATAGTGTTAAAATATATATATAGTCGAATAGTTAAAATTAAGATATAGAATAGAATTAACTATATTAATAAGCTTAACTTCCTTAAAGTATACCCCCTTATATAAATTAAAGCTTTTAAATTAGAGACGATTAAGAATAGCTTCAGAGTAGCTAGTTTAGTCCCTTTTAAACTAGAGAGAGTGATTTTAAAGCTTAATATTCGGCTTTAAACCCTAACCCCCCCTCTAAGTAGGGGGAGTAAATTAAGCCGGAATTTTACTCTAAAAACCCCTTTTATAGAGAAAGAACTACATCATTAAGCTTTATCAATTAAAGCTTTACTTCGTACAGGATCTCGAAGCCCGCCTAGCCTATTAGATCATACATTAAACCAGCTTATAAAAGGCTTCCGTCTTATAATGTAAGGTGCTATCTTACTCACCGAAGAAAACAAGGAATTATATACCGCCAATGAGAAGTAGAAGCAAAAGCGTACTAGATCCCGGAGGCTAATACCTACCGAAGAAGGCCTCTCAGTTCAAGAAGCATCTACATTAATTACTGAGCTAATAGAAGCAATTAAAGCACCTCCCCCCCCTCTACGAAGAAGCCCTTCACCGGCTTTACAACCACGTACGAGGGCCCCATCAAAGTGTAGTGGTTGCGGAGAAATAGGACATAAGATTAATAGATACCTAGCTAGATAGATGATTTTACTGTATTTAATTTAATGGAGTTTTGGTTGAGAAATTGTCATTTGAAATTAATAAATTTAGGTAGGGTGGCCACTCAGTGGTAGTGGCCGCTCGGTAGTGAAATACGTTAAAGAAATTAATTTACTCTTAGTGTATTAATATAGTAGTATTCTACTAGGATATTAAAGAGCTTATTTAGAAGATATAGAATAATTTTAAATTAGAGAAGAATATTAAAGAATATTTAGAATAATATATAAATAGCTTTTTTTTTAAATATATATATATATATATAATAACTATACTTTATTAAGATTTTATTATTATTTCTAAGATCTCTTCTAATTTTTTTAAAGTATAATAATACTATTCTAATAGGAATTTAGTAATTCTTTAATTAACTTTATCTTTTCTAGACTTTTTTAATTTTTACTATAATTTTTACTATAATTTTTACTATAATTTTTACTATAATTTTTACTATAATTTTTACTATAATTTTTACTATAATTTTTAATATATTTAATATTATACTCTTTAATACCTATTAATTATATTTTAAAGATTATTTAGTCTATTTAACTAAATAGTATAGTTCTTTTTTAAATATATATTTATTTTTAATTTCTTTAATTTTTTATTTATTATTATCTACTAACTTAGATAGAAATAATTATTTTAACTTTCCTTTCTTTTAATATTATAGGTTATTATATATTTATTTAGAAATAATAGATAATATACTTATTTTCTAATATATTTAACGATTCTAAAAGATTCTATCTATTATAAGAATAGTTTCTTTATTATCCCTTCTTTTAAATATAGATTCTTTATTAATAAGATTATTAGATTATTCTTTTAAAATAATATATTCTTATAGTATTTATTATATTAAGTCACTTATACTTTAATAGCTTCTTATAGCTTTTTTAGCCTTTTAAAATAAAATAATATTGGTAATATCTCCCTTTTAATACTATTATTTTTAATATATATTTAGAAATTTAGATTAAATTTACGTAGTACTTAGAATAAAGATATTCCTATTATAGTACTAATTATATTATTATAGATAAATTTTACTATTTTAAGTAATAAAAGTTATATTCTTTACTATTTATTAATAAAATAATATAGATAATATTCTAGGATTTAATTTATTTAATTTATTCAACTATTAGTTTAAGAGTAAAATACTATTAAATATCTTAATTTTATCTTCCTTAGATAATATAGTTTTAACTAAAATGTACTTATAAAAATAGATTCTTAGTTAGATATAATATCATTTAGTGATTTAAATCTTAGTTTAATATCTTAATAGAATAGCTTAGCTAATTCTATAGTATCTATTATAGTTAAAACTAAGAAGAAGAGGTATTATTTTAAAAAATAGTCTATAATTATTAAAGTTATATTAACTATCCTTTCTTTCTAAATTAATGAAGATAATTCTATAATAAAGTCTATTAATAATAGAATTAATAGTAGTTTAAGCTTACTAAAGGATCTATATCTTAGTATCTATACTATTTATTAGATTTTATAAGTTTTAATATACTTTTTAATATTATCTTATATATAGACTTAGTAATAGTTATATCTAAGTAATTCCTCTATTCTTACTTAATTAAAATATCGTATAGTAGACTTATTATAACATATTTATATGAGTTTTATATATATACCCTCTTTTCTTAGTATATATATATATCTTTAGTACTATAGTAATTCTAAGATATCTACTAACTAGTCTTTATTACTAGATTTCTATAGTAAAATATTCTTAATTTAATAGATTATCTTTAGATCTTTAACTTATATAGTCTTTCTATTTATATAAGAATATCTTTAGTATCTATACTAATAGACTAAATTACTACTATAGTAATATTCTTAATATTAAATAAAATATTTAAGTTCTTATAAAGCTCTTTCTATTCTAACCAATTATCTATACTAATATATCTAATATTTATACTTATAGATATACTAGATCTAGGATTTTTCTATTAGATAACTTATCTAAATTTAAATTATACTTATAATCTATATTTAGATTTTTTATTTCTATAATATTCTATATAATAAGAGTTAATATTTCTTTAATTTAATTTTAAGTTAAGATATAATTATTTATAATTTAGTTCTAAATTAGAATTATTAACTCTATTTTTAAAGTAGCTTACTTAAAGTTTAGAATTCTAAATAATCTATTTATAACATTTATCTTTTTAAGTCTATACCTTATAATAAAGTTAAAAGATATTAGGAATATATACTATTATATTTATCTTTTATTTAGTTTTTACTATATTATAAATAAATATAGATTTATATAATTAAAAAGTATTTTAATTAAATATTTACTATTATTAAAATAATATCTTTATTATTAGAAACAGTATATAATAGTAAATAGATTTTAATTCAAAAAGGATTTATTTATAGTAAGTCTATAATTAAGTTAGTATTATCTTTATTAAATAACTAAATCTATTTTAGTATTTTTATTAAGATATAGATTATTATTATATTTCTTAACTTCTTAATAAAATAGTATAGATTTTGTAACCTAACAGATTTAATACTAATTTATTAATAATCTACTCTAAGATAAAGAGTAATATTAAGCTTATTAATAAAGATATATAATAGAAGTATTAGACTTTCTTTTATATATAAATCCCTATTAATCCTTATATAAAATCTTTTAATCTTCTTCTTTATATCTTTAAAGTCTTTTATTATAAATTCAATTTAGAATATACTAAAGATATATAACTACTTTAAGACTATATCTTTTAAGAATAGAGATAAAAATAGAGTAATAAGTAATTTATTTTTATAAGTAAATTTCTTACTAATTATATTATATTTTATATCTATATCTAAATCTATATAGATTTTAATACTATTTCTTATAATAATTAATATATAAAAATATATTATAACTCTAATTTAAGAGTATAGAGTTAATATATTAGATTCTACTTTAACTCTTTTACTTTTTCTAATTATCTTAGATTTATAGAATATAGTACTTAGATAAGTAATTCAAGAATAGCTATTCTAAGATATTCTTTTATCTAATAGGCTATTTCTTTATAGATATAATATTATATACTACTTAGTGTTAAATTAGTATTATTCTTTTTATTAGTAGAAGTAGTATTTATACTAAATATAGAGGATTTCTTTAGATATTCTTTATAATCTTAATCTTTAGTCTAATCCCTTTCTTTAACTTAGTCTTTATCTTTAGTTTAATCTCTATCTCTAAAAGCTTATTAAAGATTTAAGTTTATTAAAAGAAAGGTATTATTCTAAAACTAATTTATTCTTAAATTAATATAGTTTCTTTTCTTTTACTTCTCTTAGTCTAATATTAGATATTCCTCCTTTTTATAATAAATTAGATATATATTATAAAATATTAAAGTCTTTAAAGTTATTTATATTTTAGTAGTTAGTAGTATATTATTAGTACTAATAATAATAAGATCTTAAAGTAGTTTAATAAATTTTATAAATAAAGCTTGGATCTTTTACTCTTTAGTTTCGTTTAGAAGATATTTCTCTAATAAATAAAGATAGTATTTAAATATAGATCTTAATTTAGATATATTTTAGCTTATTAATAAAGAATAAGAATTTTAAAGTGAGGTTTCTATCTATTTTTTAAAGTATTTCTAATTTATCTTATCTTTAGAATAATTTAATATATAATTCTATTATTTACTTTTATAGGAGATATAAAGATAATTTATAAGTATTAAAGCTTTCTAGGAATCTAAGATATATTTCTTTAAGATATCTTTAAAGAGGGCTATACGATGATTTAATTATTTCTCTCTTTATTAAATATTAAAGGTTTTCTTAAATTTTTTAATATCTCTCTTAATTTCTCCTTTTTAGCTTTATTTACTTTCTAAAGATAATTTATACTTATTTTAATGATAATTTAGTCTCTAATCTAGTTATTTCTTATTTTTAGCTATAAGTTTTCTTATATTAATAATTTATTTTTATAATTCTACCTTCTCTATTAGTATATAGATAATTTCTTATATCTACTTAAGAATTTATATATCCTATTAGGGATCTAATTAAATTTATTACCCTTTAATCTTTTAGACTTCTAGAGTTAGTTCTAATTTATTACTAATCTAAGAGGTTTCCTTTAGATATTTAGTACTAAATTAAGTGATATAATAAAAAGTTATTATATCTTAGATAGTTAAAGAAGAAGAATTAGAATTATAAGGGTATACTATTTTTAGGTATATAGTCTATTAACTAGGTGAGATATAATAATTAGGAGAGAGGAATAGAGTATATTTATCTAACACTAATATATCTAGAAAGACTAATTCTTATTAGATTATAGCGGGATCTAGAGAGATCCTAGACTATATACTATATTACCCTACTTCTCTTATATAGAGATCTAACACTAATATAGTGATAAGTCATAGGAGTGACTTAGCTGCTAAGCCCTATTCCTATGTTGTAAGAATTATTATCTATTATATATTTAGACTTACTTTAAATCACTAGTCTATTAGAAGGTTATTAAACTAATCTTTAGATAGAACTTTACCTTTGAAAATAATATATAGTAAAAGCGCCTATTCTAAAGTATTTATACACTTAATTATAGTTATCTATTTATAATTTCTAGATTATAAAAGGAATCACTAATGTATTTAGTCCTTATAATAACTTTTATAATTAATATCAATCCTATTATAAAACTAGTTCTATTAAAGTTATAAATATTATTAGGATTAATGTTATATTAAAGTATAGTTTTTTAAATAGGATTAAACTATTTACTAATAACTTCTAGATCTTTATATTTTACTTATCTATAATTATAATATCTTAAGAATTAAGATAATAGGTCTAGATGCCTCTTTATAAAATTTATAAGCTAATTTTTACAAAAATAACTAGAGTGATTTTATAGTGTTAAACTAGAAGATTTATTATTTCTTAAACTATTAAAGGTCTTAAAGTAGATCTATAAGAATCTATAGAGAGAATCTATTTTTAAATATAGTCTTCTTTAAGCTCTATTGATTTATAAGAATTTGCCTATATAATGCCTTACTTAGTGTGACTAGAGATATAATTATATAAAGTTAAATATAGTACATTAAAATAACACACTATCTTATGATTAATAAGGTTTCTTTATTCTAAAGAGCCTAAATAGCTACTAAGATCTAACCCTCTTGCTCAGTCAAATCTTAGGAGGTTTAAGAGTGAATTGGTGGCATGGTAAATGGTTGAATGAATTAGGTTCTAATTTATGGATATATTTTAGGTGGGGTAGGCGGACTACTTATATAGGCGGATCGCTTATGAAATACGTTATCTATAATAATAATCTATATTAGATTTCTTCTTTTTATAATAGGAAATATATCTAAAGATATATTCTATTATTATTTATTAATTTTAAAAGATATAATATAACTCTAACAAGAATATAATTTATAGAGTATAATATTCTTTTTAATTAGAGAATATCTATAGATATCTAGATTTAGACTATAGATATCTAGATACTAAGCCCTTTATACTTTATATATAACTAGCCTCTAGAATTACTCTAGTCTACCCTAATAAATCTAGTTTTTAATTTTTATAATTATTTCTAGATTATATAATTAAATTACCTATTTAGAAATTATTCAATAATCCTACCCTTTAGATTTTATAAAGCTATTATTAGCTTTATTAGCTCTATTAGTATTATTAATTTACCTTACTAAAATAATATTATAAAATTCTAAAAATTGAACTATAAAAAGGCCTTTTTAATTTTATTTAGTATATATATTTTTTTAAATTAATTTTAGACTCCTATAAAGGGTTTAAAAATAAGGTCAAATAGTATAGATTTATATAGGTAGAGGATATATATATATAGCTAGATATCCTATAGAAATCTAGCTATTAAATTAGTAGCTAACTTTATATAATTATAATATTACTAAAAATTAAATATATTAGCTAGTTTAGATATCTATAGTAGGTATAAAAAATTAGATAAAAATTAAGATTAATATTAGAATAATAATTAACTATAGAGTTTTTAGGATTATATAATTATAAAATAGAGATTAATTTTTAAAAATATTACTAAGTAACCTTTTATATATTATATAATCTTTACTATTATAAATTAATTATTAATATAGAGCTATCTTAGTATTATACTTTTGCTATTATTCCTTTATTTTTATTTATTAAAACCTCTACTCTAAGTATTATTAAGACTAAATCTAAAGTGATAAAGATTCTTAATATCTAATCTCTATTAAATAGCTTTTTAATTATAATAAGCTATAGTAAATAAAAAAGGTTTAAATTCTAATATAACTCTAAATATATATATATTATAATAATTATAAGTTATCTAAATAATAATAGAAGTAAAAGATATTATCTATAAATTATAATCTTAAAAATAGTATTCAATTAGATTTTTATAGACGAAATTTTTTAATTTATTAATTTTAATTATTAGTTAAACTATATATAGAGTAAAAAATTATTAGATCTTTAATATTATATAATAGGATATTTAGAAATAGAGATTTTAGTTATTCTTTTAGTATAATAATATTATTAATTAATAATTCCTTTTATTGTTTTCATTTTCTAAATTAATAAAAAGTAACGTTTATATATTAAAGAATTTAATGAGTTATAAGAGATTTATATAACTACTAAAATAACTATAGATCTATTAAATCTATTTTATATTATTAGTAATAATTTTATCTTTATAAAGTCTTTAAAATTAAAACTTTAAATAACAAAAAGTCTATAGAGATAAAAATATTTAATAGTAATAAATCTTTAAAAATTAAAAATTAAGGTTTTAATATAATTAATTCTATAATATTTTTAAAAGATAAATAATTTATTAAGTTTTATATTATTTCATAAGATTAAGAGATTTTTGTTAACTTCTTTATTTTAGTATAATTCTTAGATTATATTAATAAACAAAAAGTATATATAATAAGAAATAATTAAAGGGATTAGTCTTTTTAAATCTAGTTTTTTATTTATTAATGTTAGAAATTTAATAGATTTTTCTTTTACAGATATAACATTATATATTATATATAAAAAATAAAAATTATTATACTATATAAAAAATCTAAATCTAAATTAATTAACAATAGAATATAATAATAAAAAGTAATAAAAAGTAATATTTATATAGAAAATCTAAAATGTAAAGACTTATTAAATGATATTTAAAACTAAATATTAGTATTATTTAATCTATTATTTTGTCCTAAAAAATATAGATTAATAGATATAATTAATATTTTTTTTGAATACTTTATTAATATATTTCTTTATCTTAATAAGGCTTTAATATTTTAAGTTAAAATAATATACTATTATTTTAAATTAAATATTTACTAAAAGATTTAAGATATATTTATATTCAGTATAATATTTAAATAAACTATTAAATAAGTATTAACTTAAATTAAATAAAAGCTTTTATTCAAATAGATCTAATAAGTAATTTATAAAGATTTATTATATATTAATATTAAAATATCAATATTTAACCAAATAACTTAAAGATATAATTATTATTTAACTCCTATTTACTAATTAATAATAAACATTACTACATATAGGCACTAATTTTTACTATAGGCATTAATACACTAAACCCCTTTTAATATTACTTCTAACTAACCCCTAGATTAGATCTTGGCTATATTAAAAATCTAGTTTCTATATATATAGAATGAAAATTAGCTATTATATAATTAATTTATAGGCCTCTAAAAATTATCTAATACTACCCCCCTTAATTTTATAAAGCTATTTCTAGTTCTATTAGCATTATTAGCATTATTAATTTTACCCTACTAAGATAATATCCTAATCTTTAAAAATTATACTATAAAAAAGCTTTATTAATTTAACCTAATATATATATATATTTTTAAATTTATTTTTAATCACTATAAAGGGTTTAAATACAAGGTTGAAATATATATGTTAAAACGGAAATAATAGGTATAGACTTTTTATATAACTAGGCAGGTACGGAGCCCCATAGAAATTAACCCTATATATTTTAACCTTATATTAGACACTTTATGGTAGTTTAAATTAGCCCATATATTTGATTCTTAGAGATTAGTACCTAATACTTAATATGGTGCTTTAAAACCTCTAAAAATCGTATTTTTAAGGGTAGTAGAATTATATAAAGGTGATTATTAAGACGAGGGTTAATTTCTATAAGGCTCACTCCCTTCCTACCTAGCTATAGGAAAACTCTATACCACTCTCTATAACTAAATCTATATATTCTAACCTTATATTTAGACCCTCTATAGTAATTAAAAATATATTTAAAAAAACATATGTCAGATTAAATTAAAAATGCCTTTTTATAGTATAATTTTTAAAATGTTATAATATTATTTTTATAGGGTAAATTGATAATAGTAATAATGCCAATAGAGTTAGGAATAGCTTTATAAAATTAAGGGTAGTATTAGGTGATTTTTGGTAGCCTATAATTTAATTATATAATAGTTGATTCTTAAACTAGACGGAAACTAGATGTTTAATGTAGTCTAGAGAAATAATAGGGGCTAGTTATATAATTAATATTAAAAAGGCCTAGCGCTAAGTGCCTATAGTAATTCTTAATAATAAACTTTTTATATTAATAAAGTATTTAAATAATTTAATATTTATATAAAATAATCTGTATATTAATTAAATTTATAACATTTAGAATAAAGATACTAATTTTATTTAAACAAATTTCTATCTTTTTTTTTAATCTAAAAAGATTTAGAAATCTATGAATTGTTAAAATAAGGTCCTAAGTATAAAATTATTATATTATAAAAATATAAGATTATCTATTTATTTAATTATTATAGGTCTTAATTATATTATTATCGATATTTAGATATTTTAAAAGTTTAGTTTAATAAAGATTATTATAACTTAAGATTATATAGAAGTAGGAGATTAATGTTATATATTATCAATATAAAAGAGACTTATTAATACATATAATAATAATAATTAAACTGTATAAAAATAGATTATAGAATTTAATAATAAAGTTATATTCAGATAATAAAATAGAGAATAAAAAAGAGAATATTAAAGAAAGAGGATTTTAGTTTCTAATTTATATAGTAAAGATATAACTTGAATAATTAAGTTAGGATATATAGTAAAGGTTACTAAGAATTAGTCTATAAGATTATAGTTTTTATTACAGTAATTTAAAATTAAATAGGATTAATAATCCTATCTATTATTAAGGAAGGTTAATTGATAATACTTTCAAAAATTACTATTTATTTTATAATAATATAATCTTAAAAACTCTATAGCTATTATCCTAATATAAACCTAGATTTTTATCTAATCCTTTATACTTACTCTAAATATTTAGACTAACTAATATATTTATTTTTTAGTAATAAATAGTTAGTCTTTTAAATACTAGTTTTAATAGTACTATAATTATATCAAATTAGTTTGTAGATTTAATACTAAATTTTTATAAGATGTTTAGTTATATATATATACTCTATATACTACTATTATATAAATCTATACTTCCTAATCTGATTTTTAGATTCTTTATAGTAATCTAAAATTAGTTTAAAAAAAGATATATTAAATAAAATTAATAGGGCTCTCTAATAATACTATTTTAAGAATATAATAATAATTCTTAATATAATACTAATAGAGCTAATAGAGTTAAGAATAGCTTTATAAAATGTAGGAGGGGGG
Organism: Penicillium crystallinum; assembly: GCA_027569675.1. Lineage (NCBI taxonomy): Eukaryota > Fungi > Ascomycota > Eurotiomycetes > Eurotiales > Aspergillaceae > Penicillium > Penicillium crystallinum. The sequence continues at coordinate 21,375 of JAPDKR010000038.1, read as the reverse complement.
GATTCTTAGATAGTTTTTAGATAGGTAATTTAATTATATAATGTAGAATAATTATATAAATTAAAACTAGATTTATTAGTATAGATTAGACTAATTATAGGGACTATTTAGATAGAAATTATAAAGGGCTTAGTATATAAATATCTATAGTCCTTCTCTTTAGTAATAAGATATATTATATAATCTAATCTAAAGAAAAATCACCTTTTCATAAGATTATAGATAAATCATTGACATTAAAGCTTATTCTATAGAAATAAATAGAAAGAATTATAATATGAAAAGAATACTAATTATTTTATTTATTTAAATAAACAAGAGTTATAAAATAAGAAATATATTTTAAAATAAATTCTAAAAAGCTAATCTCTCTAATTTTAGGATTAAATAAGATACTAGAAATTTAATAAAAAGTAAAAGTCGATATTAAAATATTTTTAGCCTTACTAAATAATCTAAATAAAAAAATCTGATAAAGAAATCTATCTAAAGATATTTAAAAAGATAAAATTAAAATAAATAAAATTTTAAGTAGATATTATAAAGAATATTTTATTACGATAAATACTTATTAGTTAGATAAAGAAAGATATAAGAATAATTTCAACAAGAATAGAGACTGACTGTTATTATATTGAAAGAGAAATCTAATAATCTTTTCAAATATAGAATCATTTACCTGTATAAAAATATATAATATTAATATTTAATTTCTCTTAATTAAAGAAAATCTATATAATAACTATCCTCTCTTTTAAAGCTAATTTATATTTAGATTATAATAAGATTGAAAGAATTTATATATAAAGAAGGAATATATATAAATATTATAAACTTTTCTTTTTAATAAATATCTTATTTCTTTATTTCTAAAGACTTTTTCTACTTATAGAAATAGAGATATCTTTTTAAATCTTTTAGTATTTATTATATTGTAGATGTTATATATATAAATCCAGTTTAATAATTAAAAAATAGTTTAACATTAATATATATTATATTTATAATATAATAGTGTTAATATTATCTAGTTTCTTTAAGTAGAAAAGTATATTATAATTTAGTATATTTTACTAAATCTTATTAGATTTATATTAATATTATTAGAGTAAACTAATATATTCTAGAATCTGATTACTAATTAATGTATATTAATTTATTTGTAAGATAATATTAAATTTTATAGAAATCACTAACAATATCACAATAGTATATATCTTTTATTATTATATTAAGTAAATATAAAAAACTATATCTATAAACTATTTTAAGATAAACTATTTAGATAGTCTTATTTTAGATTCCTTTTGAAATAAAAGTATTTTTAGAAATATAATAAGATTATAAAAATTCTAATAGTTAGAATTATAATATTATTTAACCTTTTTAATGGATATTATTTTTTTAAATTAGTATTAGATTATTATAGTTATATAGTATAGATAGTTATAAAATTCTAGTTCCTTTTTTCTTATTTTATTAAGGTTATTATAAAAGAATATAAAAGTTTAAAAGTATATTTAAATCTAAATTTTTTCATTTAATAGAAAAAGAATATTAAGATCTATAAGTAAAATACACTCTTATTATTTTTAATCTTTTGATTTAGTCTTAGTCTTTAATGGGTGATATTATTAATCTTAGATTTAATTTTTATAAGATTAATTCTAATTTGTATCCTTCTTAACAGCTTATTAAAGTAGATTATTTTTTATAACTTCTTTTGATTCTCTTCTTTTATTTTTATCTTTATATTGTTATTTCCTTATTTCCTTATCTACTTATTAATATTCTAATATTATTTCTTCATATCTTTATTACTTATATGATTTTGATTTTATATTACTTTAAATATATTTTAAAATCAGTATATAATAATTTAATTAAAGATAAATCATCAATTCTTCCTTCTATAATAAAATCTTAATCTTTTAATATAACTTTTAAAAAATATATCTATTATATTTACAATTAATCTTTCTATTAAGATATATATCTCTTTATATAATAATAATATTTTCTAAAAGTTTTGAATCGATTTTATTTATTTAATAGATCTTTCTCAATATTTATAATTATAAAATTACATTATGAAAAAGCCCTTTTGAACTTATATATACTTTTTAGAATATATATTTTTAATTACGACAAAGGGCTTAAATATAAGATTAAAATATATAGGTTAATATAAAAATAGTAGATATAGAGTTTTTATATAATTAGATAGAAGGGGAGGGAGCTCTATAAAAATGAATCCTAGACCTAGTAGCTAATTTTATATAAATTTTACAAAATTTAAAATAGTATATTAAGTATTAAGTCCTTATTACTAAAAATTAAATATATTAGTAAATTTAAACTACTATAAAGGGTCTAAATATAAGGTTAAAATATATAGATTAATATAGAATAGTTAATATACAGTTTTATAATTATATAATTATTAAATAGAGACTATTTTTTAAGTATACTACTAATTCAATTTTTATAGATATTTAGTATCTAATATTAACTATTTAGGTATAGTTACTATATATATAGTATAAACTCTTTTACTAACTATAATCTCAGTTTATTATTGTTATAGACTCTATTTAACTAAATCTATCTAGGTCTTACTTTTCTTTCTAGATTATTATTACTATAGTAGATATTAATAAGGTCTAAAAGATAGCTATAAAAGCTCTTAATAATTAGTTCTAATTACTTAACTTTCTAATTATTACTATATAAAACTTTAGTTATAAACTTAAATTTTAATATATTTAGACTTATCTTTATTACTATAATTATATCTTAGAAGTATAGAAATAATAATAGAAATACTATTTAACTAATTAGAAATAGTATATAGTTATTATAGATGTTCCTTTATAAGAGAAATCTAGAGTATCAGTATTATATTTTTCTATTAAAGTAGGATAATCTTATAGTTAAGAAGGATATTATATCTCCCTATAAATCAAATAAGAATTAGTCTTTATTCTAATCTAAATCACTCTTATATCCTTTTTACCTCACTAGTAAGTATTATTTTAATAAAATAGACTTTATAATAATAATAAGTTAAAGATATTATCTCTATCTATAATTATAAATTTATAGAGAAATTAATTTTAATTATTATTTATAAAATTAAGCTTTAACTTTTACTATCTATTATAATTAACTAGATTAATTGTATTATATCAAGTAAGATAGAAGCTTTAGATTATAAATTATATCTATAAATTTAGAATATTGTTAATCTATAGACTTATTTAATTCTTTGATAGCTTATTAAATATACTTTAATCTAGACTTTACTTATAGATCCTTAATTCATAATTATTAAATTATTAGATATAAAATTAATAGTATTAATAATTTACTTATTACTCTTTTTATAGTCTATTAGATTAGTAAACTTCTATATATATATTTCTTTATTCTATAAATAGACTATATATATAAGATTAATAAATAAAAGATGTTACTACTTAATCTTATAAGAACTTTATTTATTAATAAGACTTTTTATATAATATATACTTCTTTAAGTAATAAAAAAATAGTTTTAAAGTTATAAGTATTTACTTAACTTTAAGAAATCTATATAGTAATTAAGAATAGTATAAATATAATAATACTTATCTATATAACTACTGATAAATTTATTTTTATTAAGTTAATCACTAAGTCTTAGTCTAAGTCTAAGTCTTAGATCTTTAAAGTTAATTAAAAAATAAATATTTAATAAGCTTTATATTATTTTAAAATATTACTATAACTCTTCCTATTTTTATATATTATTTTAGTTTATATATAATTTTAACTAATAAGAAATAAGTTTTATAAAATATAATTGAAAACGTACATATCTCATTATCAATTTAATATATTTATTTATTAATTTATTTTAATCTTTCTAAGCTCTTTCTTACTATAAATACTATATTATATATGATAATAAATTATATATTAAACTATTTATCTACTATAAGATTATCTATAATATTATTAAATTATCTAAATTATATTTTAGTGCTAATCAAATTATTTATAAAATTATCTAATAATAAATTATAATAAAGGGAGAGTAATAATATATTATATTTACATAAATAGTTAATAATATAAAGACTTAATAGATTATTTTTAGAATAAAGTATTAATACTTTTCTAATATACTAATATTCATTAATAAGAACTAGATTTATAGCTATAATAATTATTTTTTATGGTACTTTATTAATATATCTTTATATTATAATAAAATCCTAATTTTATAATAGTTTCTATATATTACTATTTTAAAATTAATCTTTGATTTAATATAAATAACCTTTATATATTAACTTAATAGTTTAAGACTATAGTAAAATAACTGATTATTAAAACTAAATAGAAATTTATTATATAGTAAAATAGATAATACATTAATAGTAATTTATTATTTAAAAAAATAAAGATCTTTATTATTAATTAAGTAATTTAAAAAATATAATCAATATTTAATTTCTATTCATTATCTATTAATATTATTAGATTTACATAAATATTATAAAATCTATATACTATATAGATCTAAGATTATCTATTTATCTAATAATCCTTTTAATAATTTTCTTAATAATCTTTTCCATTATTATAAATATTATATATAGTACTTTAAAAGTTTAACTAAGTAAAAATTTTTATAATTTAAGATTATATGATAGTAAGAGATTAGAATTATATATTACTTAGAAAGAGAGAGACTTATAAATAGATATTATAATAATAACTAAACTATCTAAAAAGATAATAAAGTGCAATGATTAAATTATAATTAATAGTATAATAACTAAATAGAGTAAAGAGTAAGATAAGGGATAGAGTAAAATGTAGACTAAGAGATAGGAATAAGATAGAAGTTAATAATTTCTATATTTAATTTATATAGTTAAATTATAGTTTGAAAGATAAATTAGTACTATAATTTAAATTATTAAGATAAGAGTAGTAAAATTATATATTTTACTATAAGAAATTAAAATAATATAAGATTAATAGATTCTACTTAATATTTATAAAAACTTAATTAGTACTATTTTTCAAAATTACTCTATATCTTAGAGTTATATAATTAGGAAAAACTATATATCTACTATTTCTATTAATCTATATATTTTAATCTTATACTTAGACCCTTTACAATAATTTAAATTTACTAATATATTTAGTTCTTAGTAATACACACTTGGTATTTAATATAATATTTTTAAGATTACTAGAATTATATAATATTATCTACTAAGTCTAAAATTAATTTTTATAGACCTTTCTATTTATCTACTTATAGGAAAACTCTATATCTATTCTTTCTATATTGATCTACATATTTTAATCTTATATATAGATTCTTTATAGTAATTTTAAAAATAGATTTAAAAAAGTATATATTAGATTAAATTCAAAGGGCTTTTTAATAGTATAATCTTTAAAATTTTAAGATGTTATTTTCAAAAGGTAAAAATTAGTAACACTAATAATACTAATAAAGTTAAGAATAGCTTTAGAAAATTAAGAGGGGGGGTAAGTATTAGGCGACTTTTAATAACCTATAAATTAAGTATATAATAGCTAATTCTTATGCTATATAGAAACTAGATTTTTTAATATAGTCTAGATTAAATATAGGGACTAATTAGAATAATTATTTAAAGGAGCTTAGCGCTTAATGTCTATAGTAATTTATAGTGTCTATAATAGTTCTCTAGTAAAAAAGAATTAAAGGAAAAAGGATTTCTTTATAGTAATATATTAAATTAACTATATATTAAAAATTATAAAAATTATAAAAATTATAAAAATTATAAAAATTATAAAAATTATAAAAATTATAAAAATTATAAAAATTATAAAAATTATAAAAATTATAAAAATTATAAAAATTATAAAAATTATAAAAATTAAATAACTTTTTATTTAAATTATATTAAAATTTAAAGAGTTCTTTTTATTTTTTAAAATATATAAAATATACTATTAAATATTAAGATAGATTAATACTATGCTAAAATAGTTATATTTATTAATAAGTATTCAAAAAAGATTATGAAATATTAAAAACTTGAATTTATCTTTATTAATAAACTTTTAGGATTAATTATATAACATTTAGTGATATAATAATTTATTTATTAAATTTATAGAGCTAATAAAAAATTATAGATAATTTATATTTATAACTATCAATACTAATAAAGATCTCAAGTAAATAAAACTAACTTAAAAATCTTATAGAATATTAGATTTATAAAGATTAATAAATATAATAAATATACTTTTTTAAAATAGTATTAATAATAAAAGATTTCATTATAAATAGATTTAGAATGAACTTTAAATTAAATTATTATTAAATATCTATTTAAAAATAAGTTATATAATAGCATTATTAGATAGCCCTATTAATCAACCTAATATATCTTTTTTCAAACTAATTTTAGGTCACTGTAATAGATCTAAAAATAAAGTAAAAAACTATAAGTTCATAAAATAGAATATTCCTTTTTTTAAAATATAAATAAATTAATATAGATAATATTTATTTAGATTAATAAATATTTATTAAATAAATAAATTTGAAACTTAATATTATTAAAATATTAAAATATTTTATTTAAAACTATTTAAATAATATTTTATTTTTATCTAATATCTTATTTAGTTTTATATTTAAATAAATTATAAATTATAAATTTTTTACTTTTTAAGTAGTGAAAATAAGTTTTTTATTAGGATAAAATTAAAACTTTTTAAAATAATCTTTAATAGATATTATATTATTTTTAATTTTAATCATTATTTAAAAAGAACTTAAATTTATTTTTAAATCTAAGTATTATATTAGGTATATAAATATATTTTTAAATATCATTACTCTAACAGTAATATTTATTAAATTTTATATATATAATTTAAAATATCTATAATATTACTTTTTTTATAGAATCTTTTTATATTAAAGTTAAGTAATAAATTTTTCAAAATAATAAAATAATTTATTATAGATTTTAAAAATATAGTGTATTATATATAATATCTTAAATCTTTAAAAGCTAGATAATATATTTAAAAAATAATTTAGTAATAAAAAGAAAATAATAAATTTAATATTATTTTTTATTCTAAAGTAAACATTTTTTATAATTATATTCTTAATAAAAGAAAATAAATAATAGTTATACTATTTAATAAAATATAAAAAAGATTATATTCTAATATATTTATATATCTTAGATTAATATAAATTTTATTAAAGTTATTTAAAGATTATAAAATATCTTTTCATATTAAAGATTGATATTAATATAAATAATAAAACAGTAAATCTTATTTATAATAGGAAAGATATTATATTTTCTATATTATATATTTATATAAATTAGTTTTGATTACTTTTTTATTTATTTTATTTTAGTTAAATTATTTAATAAAGTTATCTTAATATAATCAAAAAGTTAATTTAGATTTAGTTATATAATATAAATAAGATAAAGAATTTAAATAATAATAATACTATTAAAAAGAGTTTATTTAAAAATGTCTACTAAGGTTTTATTCTTAAAGATATTATCTATTATTTAACTAACTCTATTCTTCGAATTATATTTAAATAAAATAGTTAATAAAATAGTTAATAAAATAATACCTAGATTTATTTTAATATATATATTATAAAAGGACTTAAATCTATTAAGTATCTTAAAATAAACTTAATTAGAATTAATAAAATAATTAATAATAGTTATAAATACTTATAAAAAAAGTTAAAAAGTTAAATATAATTAATATCTACAATTTAAAAGATAGTAACTATAGAATATATTAATACTATTTAACTTTAGATAAATAGATATAATATAAAATATATACTTTTTTAAAGGAACTTTATAATATTAGATTTTTTCTTATCTTCTAAATATAAACATATAATAATCCTAAAATACTTTTATATTATTAATAAATTATAATAATATATTTTAGTTATATTATAACTTAATATAGTTAAGTAAAAATATTTTAATATCTTTTTATAGTATTTATATATAACCTTTAATATATTATTTATATTATATATATTACTAAGTCTTCTTAAAAAGAGAAAGTGTATATTAAGACTAAAAAACTAGTATAAGGATAGAAGAAAGAAAAAGAGTATTATTATAAATCAATCTCTTTATCTTCTATACTAATAGAACTAAAAGTAAATAAATAAGTAAATAGTCAAACTAGATTATTAACGTATTTCACTACCAAGTGGTCCACCTAAATCACCCGATCAATTTTAAAGGCATTTATCTCAACCAAAACACCATTAAATCAATTCAACTAATTAATTGGTCTATTTGGACATGTTTCCCTTCGATGCCCTGGCAATCTGCATATTCCACACCCCCGGGTGGGGGGGGGGGGCGAGTACGTGGCTGAATACCCGATTCTATAGAGGTGTGCTAGGGCTGGGGGGGAGTGCTTTACTTGCTTCCTGTTGCTGTATGATTAACGTAGAAGCCTCTTTAATTGAGAATCCTTCCTTAGAAGTGATCGGCCTTCGAGATCTAGTCCGCTTTTGCTTCTGCTTCTTATTTTCGGTCTGTAATTCCTTATTTTCCTTCGCTAATAAAATAGCACCTTATATTATAAGACGGAAGCCTTTTATAAGCTGGTTTAATGTACGATCTGATAGGCTAGACGGGCTTTAAGACCTCGTATAAAGTAAAGCTTTGATTGATAAAGCCTATTGATATAGTTCTTTCTCTATAGTAGGTGTTTTCAGTGTAAAATTCTAGCTTAAATCACTCCCCTTACTAGGGGGGGGGGTGTTAGGGTTCGAAGTTAAATATTTAGCTTTAAGATCACTCTTTCTAGTAAAAAAGGGACTAAACTAGCTACTCCGAAGCTATTCTTAATAGTCTCTAATTTAAAAGCTTTAATTTATATAAGGGGGTGGTATACTTCGAGAAAGTTAAGTTTATTAATATAATTTACTTAGAGTCTTATTTTTATCTCTACTAGCCGTCTATATAATTGTTTTAATATAGCAAAACAGCTAATATTAAGAGGCTATAAAAGATAAGAGGAGTGTAGAGGCATATAGATAGGTATTATCCTATTTTACTTATATATTTCATTAAATTTTAGGGTTAAATAGCTCCTATATCTATTAAGTATTAAAAGTTGATATCTTCCCTTAATATATAAAGAAGTTATTAGAATAAAGAGCCTTTTAAGCTAGTAAAGTCTAATTTTATCTAAAGTCTAACTATTAGGACTAACTTTAATTCACTAATTATTTAGTAGGCCTTTAAACTATAATTCTAAGTAGACTTTTCCTTTAAAAGTAATATATAGAGGAAGGACCTAATTTAATACACTTATATATTTAATTATAGTTACCTATTCACCATTTCTAAACTATAAAAGTGAGTGCTAATCGTAGAGTTTAACTCTTATAATAACTTTTATAGTAGCGGTTAACCCTATTATAAAACCGGTCTCATTAAAGTTATAAATGTTATTAGGATTAATCCTAAATTAAAGGATAATTTTTTAAACTAGATTAAACCACTCCTAAATAATCTTTAGGTCTTCACACTTTATACGTTCAAAATTATAGTATCTTAAGAATCAAGAGGAGAGGTTATGGTAATATTTCATATATTTTATAACCTAATTTTCACTAACTAAAAGGTCTAGGGTAGTTCCACGCTTTTTAAGGAGAAGATTCGTCATTTCTCGAATCATAGAAGGCTAAGGGGCTAATCCCCGAGAATCTATAGAGAGAACCTATTTTTAAAGAGAGAGAGTCCTCTTCAGTTTCTATCAATTTATGTGAATTAGCGTAAGAAATCGCGCGGTAAGGGGTGTTCTTTAGACGACGGAGGAGAGTTAACTTCGGGACTTTAAAACGGCGCGCTACTTTATAGACAGAGACAATTTGCTGGTTTTTAATAGCCTAGATAGCTAATAGGATTCTACCCTCTTGCTCTATTGATTTTTAAGAGGTTTGAGAGCGAATTGGTGGTATGGTGGGTGGTTGAATAGACTAAATGTAAATAAAGGGGCGCGTTTTAGGTAGGGTGGACCACTTAGTGGTGTAGACCACTTGGTAGTGAAATACGTTATATACTTCCTTATCTAGATTATATTTAGTCTCTAAATACTAGTTTATTATTATCTTTATAATCTTTAAGAATCTAATTATTTTCTACTATATTAAACTATTCTTATAAGTATATTAATGATCTAGGTTTATTAAGATATTATTTATAGAATCTTTTAACTTTTTTAGTTATATTTTTTTAAATCTTTTATAGAATACTATACTATATTAAGTTAAAGTTATATTTAGTCTAATTAATTTAATATTAAAGTTTCTAATAGTAGGTTTATATATCTTTAATTTTATTAACTTCTTATTTACTAATCTCTTTTATTTTAATAAGAGGTATAAGATTCTAATATTAACTAACTATATAGAGACTTTATTTTTAATACTTTTTATAATTTACTTAGATAGAAAACTAAACATACTCTTATTAAATCTAAAAGCTTTAATTTATATAGATATTTTACTTTTATAATAATTTAACATAGATTACTTATTAAAAGTAATAGTTTCTAACTAGATCCTTTATATAACTAATCTCTTATCCTAATAAAAACTTAATTTCTAATATTAGAATCTTCTTCTCTTTAATATTTATTAGCTTACTAAATCTATTACTATTATATCTTTTTTATTTACTTCTACATTTTCTTCTATATATTCTAAAATTAAGAGAGTATATTAATAGTAATATATTTATTTTTAGTTAAATTCTATAGGATCTTTATAGTTATATAGTTAAATATTATAAAAGATTTATATCCTCTTTTTATAAAAAAGGGTAATTTTTTAATACTATTCTAAAGTAAGATTAAGACTACAAAATTTAGTATTAATAAAAATTAGTTATTCTAATTTAGCTTAATAAAGAAATAAAATTATTAGACTATATATTAATTTATAATTTTATTTAAATTATTAGTTTAAGGATAATAAGTAATAGATAGCTTCTTTTTTATTCTAAAAATTTTATAGAATTCTATTTAAAACTTTAAAATAAACCATTCTTTATAATCTAGTATAATAGTTTTAAAAATCTTAGAAATCTATATTATATATTTTATAAATAGGGTATTAATATATATACCCCCCTTCAATTAGAACACCCCCCCTACCTAATTTTTCAGTACCGCTTTCTAGATTTAACCACCGCTTTTCCCACAAACATTTTCGACTTACCATACATAGTAACCGGCCCTTACATTTTTTACCAAAATTACAGACCCTCGCACAACGAGGGTCTGCCACCCAAACCGCATATATCACCCAAACCGCACATTTTCACTAGATTCCAACTTCAACGTCAAATTTAGTCAACTATACGTAGGAAATATATATTTTTTATATAGTAAATCAATGTATTCAGTACTTATTTATATAAATCTTAATATAATCAACTCCCCACTACGTTTTTATGCCCTTCTATGGCGCCTGATTTGTACGAGTATCTTCTTCCACTTCCGCTTCTGTTTCTCTTTATCGGTGTCCTTAGTTAATTTAAACTCCTTTCGCTTTATATCTTTGACATTTTGGGATGATATAATACTAGTGATTCTGATATAACGTCGAGTTATATTATACCGGGCGTGCCGGGCCTATATAATAGCAGTTATATTGTCGAATTCCCGACGGAGCTCATAGGCTAGTACGGCTTAGGCTTCCGCACCTTTCACAAGCTTATCTAATGCTATTTAGAAGTGAGTAGACGTAGTATCATATAAATTGATATGATCACTAAGTCAACGGATTTTTTTAGCGGTTTTAGGAGTACTAAACTTAGTATATTGTAAGGTTACTAATAGTGTAGATACCTTATCTTAATCCTTAAGATTAAGACTATAATCCACTAAATCCTTAGTAATTAACTTAGAATTAATAGGCTAAAGGCTAGTTAATTTAAATCTAAGCTTAATTATATAAGGCCGGAAAGTCTTTTATCGGATTTCCTTAATTACGTAGAGAAATTCGTCTTTTAAAAATCACTAACATCTAGTTCTAGTTATAGCTTTAATAGCCTCACTATACTAGTGTTTATAGACGTTAAAAACACTAACATTAAGAGGCTATAAAAGATAGCTAGTATACAGAGGAAGAAAGAATAATATTATATTATTCTTTTTATAAAACTAGATAAATTACCTAGTTAAATGTGATCTAAAATGATCACATATAACTAGACGTTTTATACTATAGATTCGATTAATTATCTATTTATAGAATAATTAAATCTATTCAAATATAAGGACATTATTAATATAACCGGTATTAGTAATAGCAATATACTCTTTATTTTAGATAGCTTTAAACTAGTGAAGTAATACCTATTTTACACTTAAAATTATAAGTAGTGGATAGGTAAAACTATTAGCTAATACTGCCTTAAGAATCGTGACTAATTCACGATTTATAACAGAGCTATTAAATAGCTTCCTCCATAGTTCTCGGGTAATAATCCATTAATCTCGACCAACTCCGATTTAAAACCCAGTCTTATCAAAATTATAGATATCTTTATAGCAGATACCATACTTAGTAATGACCTAGGTGTAATCATTAAACCACCGCTATATCACAGATTTATCTAATACAAGGCTTCTTTCGATATCAAGGGCCCTTCGTCGTCGTCGGTGATACTCAGGCTTTCTTTTTAGAAAGCGTTTAATCCAATAAGCACCGATTTAAGGGGGTTTTATAGTCGGATCGGTATACACTTCTTCGAGGATTAAATCGGCAGTGATAGCAATCTACGAGAGATTTATCGAGGCTCTAACCGTATCAAAATAGTTGATAAATTCACAGAGAGCTAGCTCCTACGCAGCATTTAGCTTCCGACCGTTGGGTTGTCGATTAAAAAGCGAGTTTCCTCCTTTCTATCGGGTGCGAAGTCGGTTCTCAGGAACCCCGAATTCTCACGCAGTCTTTCGAATATTGGGTTTTTTTTGATGGGCAAGGGATTCCATTGCGAGGGTGATCTGATCCTCGATCTAGCGGTTGTTTTTAGGCATTTTTGGTGGTTTAATTGATAGATGAAGATGAGGGTCGATTAAAAAAGAAAATGTGCGGTTTGGGTGATATATGCGGTTTGGGTGGCAGACCCTCGTTGTGCGAGGGTCTGTAATTTTGGTAAAAAATGTAAGGGCCGGTTAATTACACCTAATTTTCTAGGTAGATAGTATTTAAGTTAGTTAACTATATCATAATTCTAATTTACATAGTAAATCAGTCTTAATTTCTAGCATTAAACACCTCCTTTTCCTATATATTCCTACTAAAAATGACTTCTTTATAGCTTTAATATCTACTCTCTAATAATAATAATAAACCTAATATCATCCCTAAGTCCCCCCTAACAGCATCAAACCTCACTATCCCTAAGTCCCCTAAGCTAAGCATTACCTTCCCCCTTCTATCTACTAATTAACAATATAATACTCTAGAGGATAGTATTATAGTGATTAATATCTTTACCTAGCTATATAGTCTGAATCCTCTATTTAAAATATACTAAAAAGGGGGTTAAAAAGACTATATAACTATACTATAATTAAGATTATATATCCTATACTATAGTTACTAGTAATAGTGACTATAAGTAATAAACTACTATAATCTTATAGTAATACCCCTTTATAATCTCCCTTTAGCTATAGTATAAGACTAAGAACTAGCTACTTACTATTAAGGACCTAGTCTATAATTATAAATCTTCTCCCCTATTGACTTACCTAGTATAATAAGCCCTTAAGCTTATAAATAAAGTAGCTTAGATTTAATAGTAGATTTAATAAGGGCTTACTATCTATAAGATTCTTATTAATTATATATATCCTTATCCAGACACTTCTAATAGAGCTCCTAAAGAATAGTAACTAGTATTTCTAATATAAGATTAATAATAATATTAAGAAATATATTACTATACTATTTTATATATATAGATTAGATCTTATATTACTAAAGCTATATTCTTAGATTATCTTAATAGACTATATATATAAAATAAATTAATATAAACTATTACTTCTTACTATTATTAACTTTGTATCCATAGAGGTAATCTTCTATATTATCTTTATATTTATAAGTAATAAGTATAAGACTTTATATATAATAATACTCTAATATCTTATAGAGATTTATAATTTATTAGATCTTTTATATCCTTATATAATCCTAATAGATAAGGAATAAGTATTATTTAATATAATAGAGAAAATCTTCTTAGATATAAATTTAATAATTTATCTTTAGTATATTAATATAAATCTAATAAAGAAACTAAGATTACTACTATCTAACTAACTTATAAAAGCCTAATAAGAAATTACTACTATATAATATCTCTAACTCTGATTTTAATTCTAATCTTAGTTAGAGTTATAATATATAAAGATCTAATAACTTTAAGAGCTTTAAGAGAAGATTAATAAGATATAGAAGAAGATACTTTAATACTAAGTTTATATTATATATATTACTATAACTAAGATAATATGGGGGTAGTAAGATTAGTTTATTAATAGTTATAAAGACTAATCTTTTATATTATTACTTAACTATACCTATAAGAAATAGATAGATAATTATCTAAGATAGTTTCTTTACTATTATACTAGTTATCATCTTTACTTTAATAAGATTATAATATCTTATATAGAGAGAGTATATTAACTTTTAAATAAGGGCTTTATATATCTATTTATAATCTTCTTACTATACTCTATAGCTTTAAGTATACTATTAACTTATACTTTATAAAGATCTAGTATAATATTAAAAGTAAGAAGATCTATAGATCTATTACTATTAGTCTACTATATTAGGTACCTATTAGATAAGTCTCTATAAAAGTAATCTAGTATAAAAAGAATATATATTTATATAGTATCTACTAAAGAGTAGTAATAGATATTTAATACTACTAATTTATTATTATAATTTAAAGGAAATATCTAGGTTCTTATATATCTATATTGTTAAGTAATATAAGAATAATAAGTAAGTTCTAAAGTCCTTATTATTCTATTAATAGTAACATTTATAAGGTATAGATATACTATTAATTAACCTATTACTCCTTCTCTGAGAGTCTATTAATATTTAACACTAAGGGCGTCTATATAGTATAAGAAATTTTATATAGCTAAGCACCTAGCTAGTAAGTATCTAACTAGCTAATACCTAGTAACTATCCTTCCCTAACCCTATCTAAGATCAATCTATCTACTAAGAATCTTCCACTTTTAAATATACATTGCTGTGGGGCCGGGGCTAGGGACATAGAGACACTATAAAAGCTATAAAGCCTATAAAACACGTAAAGCCTATTAAGGCTATAGAGGCTATAGAGACTGTAGGGGGATCTTAATAATCTATAGTAAGCTTTATTATTATATAATAAACAATTTTTTTTACTATAAAAAACACTAGTAGTATTTTTACTATATAAACTAGAATTAATATATAGGATATCAATATAATATTATCTATAGGGTAGAAGTGGTAGAAATAATTAAGCTAATAAAAAATCTAGCAGAAAACTCTAATTATATAAATCTAGAAAGCGGTACTAAAAAATTAGGTTTGGGGGGGGGGGGGGGGGGTATATATATTAATACCCTATAAATAATTTTATTATCTATAATATATTTATAATTTTATAATATAAAATTAAGATTTATTTTTTATTAAATTAATTAACTATTATTAGAATTATATTAAAACTATATTTATTTTTTAGAAATAATATAAAAGCTATTAATAAATACTACTAAAAATATTTAAATATAAATACCTTTTTTTAATTTATAATAATAACTTAATATTAGTTTCTTTAACTTTTTAATATTGAAGTATATTATAAATAGTTAATAATAAATCTTATCTAGTAGTTAAATTTGAAAATTATTTAACTTCTTAGAATTCTATATTAGAATTTATCTCTAAATATACTCTTCCTCCTATAACTCTTTTTTAAATAAATAATCTTAATAATTAATATTTTTTTAATATTATAAATCTTTTTACTCTTTTTATAATATAATTTTTAATATTAATATTAATAATCTACTTATAACTTTATTAAAGAGTAATATATTTTACTATTAAGCTATACACCTTACCTAACCTACTAAATTTAAATATAGTCATCTTAACTAAAATGTCATTAAATTAAATAAACTAAATTCATTATCTATCTAGATATATCTCTCTTCTATATTTTGGCTTCCTATATATTCTATATACCCTTAGAGGGGCTTTATATATAGCTATAAAGCTAATTCTCTAGGTATACTAGGATCTAAGGAAGGTAGTTTAATTACTTCTACTAGCTTAGTAATTAACTAAGAAGCTTTTAAAACTAAGGAGGTCTTTATTAGTAGATGTCTTCCTTTATGATTAAGTCTACTTTTACTTTTACTTCTTATTAATAGTATATAAATCATTTACCTCTTTCTTAAGAAAAGTAATAGATTATATTATAATTTAGTAAGCTTTTAAAACCTAATTTATTATATAATTAAATAGACTTAAAGGGCTCTAGGATCTTATATAAAGTAATACTTTAATTAATAAAGCTTACTTTTATAATTATATATATTTTAAAGGGGCTTTTAGGTCTTAGTGTCTTAACTTAAAGGGGGGGTTAAGGTTTAAAGCTAAATATTAAGCTTTAAAATCACTCTTTCTAGTAAAAAAAGCACTAGACCGGTTACTCTAAAGCTACTTTTAATTATCTCTAATTTAAAAGCTTTAATTTATATAAGTAGGTATAATTTAAGAAAGTTAGGTTTATTAATATAGTTAATCCTATTCTATATTTTAATTTTTATTAGCTAACTATATAAGTATTTTAATACTATAAAATAGCTAATATTAAGAGATTATAAAAGGTAAGAGGAGTATAGAGATATATAGATTAGTATAATATAATTTTTCTTATAGATTTTATTAAATTTTAGAATTAAATAACTTCTATAACTATTAAGTACTAAAAGCTAATATCTCCCTTTTAAATATAAAGAAGTTAAAGAAATAAAGAGCTTTAAAGCTACTGAAGTCTAATTTTATTAAAGGTCTATCTATTTAAACTAATTCTAAAGCGCTAATTATTAAAGAGACTATCAAACTAAGATTTAATAAAGACTTTACCTTTAAAATTATATATAGAGAAAGCACCTAATCTAAACTATTTATATACTTAATAGCAATTACCTACTTATAATTTCTAGATTATAAAAGTAATCACTAATTATAGTATTTACTCCTTATAGTTACTTTTATTATAGTAATTATCCCTATTATAAAACTAATCTTATTAAATTTATAAATATTATTAGCATTAATCCTAAATTTAAGGATAGTTTTTTAAATAAGATTAAACTACTCCTTAATAATTTTTAGATTTTAATATTTTATATACTTATAATTCTATTATTTTAAGAAATAGAAGTAGAGGAGAGGATATCTTTTAATAAACTTTATAATCTAATTTTAATTAACTAAAAGAACTGAGATAGATCTACACTTTCTAAGAAGAAGATTTACTATTTCTTATACTATAGTAGACTAAAGGGTAACTTATAAGGTAACTCTATAAAAATCTATAGAGAGTATCTATTTTTAAAGAAATTCCTCTTTAAGTTCTATTAATTTATAACTATTAGCAAAGGTTTTAGTATAAAATATAGTCCTATAAAGACATAACTAGAGAGTTGATTTAGGCACTTTAAAATAGTATACTACTTTATAAATAGTGCTAATTTCCTAGTTCTTTATAGCCTAAATAGCTAATAAGATCCTACCCTCTTACTTACTTAAATCTTAGGATTTTTAGGGGTGAATTAGGGGCATAGCAGATGGTTAAATTAGATAGAAGTAAATTTATAGATATATTCTAGATAACGTATGTATCTATAGTATATCTAAGCTTAGTGGTGAAATATATTAATCTTTCTTTTAGTTAGATTATATAATATCTTGTATAATTTAAAAGAATATTATATTTTCTAAGATTAGTAATTAATATTAGAATCTATCTTTAAATCTATCTTTAAATCTATCTATTTACTATAAAAAATAAATATATAATATAGATATTGATATAAATAACTTTTTATTAAATCTTTATATAAAATATTATTATCTAGGTCTTTTAGTTTAAAATCTTAACTTCTTTCCAATTAATCTTACTATTATCTTATTTAAAAATATATAGTTATTAACTTTAATATTACTTAGTATTAAAATATTATAGAAGGATCTTCTTTTATAAAGAAGTTATATATTAAAAACTAAACTATCTTAAAATCCTTTCATTAATTTCTATAAATCTAATAGATAAAATAATACTTTCCTAAAACTTTTTAAAATCTTTTAGTTTAACTAACTTAGGTTATTTTACTATAGAAATAAATATATATTAAGTAACTATAATAGTAGTTTTTACCTTTTTCTTTAGATATTTATAAGTTATATAGTCTTATTTCTTATAGAGGAAGTATTATCTTTTTTTATTGAAGTTTTATATTTAAAAATAGATAATTTAGTAGACTTTATAATACTAAGTTATTATTTAATATTATAATTTAATACTTAAGAAGTTAATATAGTAGTTATTTAAAACATAATATATTATTACACTAAAGTTTTTAATAGTAAAGAATCAATTCTAATTGAATCTTTTTTTTATATAATAGATTAATTTTAATTATTATATTTAAATAGATTTCTAAAAATCTTTTAAAAGTATACTTCTTATATAACTTTCTTATAATCTAAACTTATATTAAATATAAAAACTTATTATATAAAACTTATTTCTAAGTTTTTTTAATAATATTAGCTTTATTAGTTAAATATAAAAATTTAGTAAATAATTGTATATAATTTTTCTTTAACTTACATTTTAACTTGTAATATTTAGTTAATCCTTTAATTTCTCTATTTCCTTTTATAAAAATAGTTTTTAAATATATTAGTATATTCTTAGAATTGTAATACTTAAAAATTACTTTGAATAGTATTTATTAAACTAAGTATCTTTAAATAAATTCTTTATATTAACTTTAGATATATATCTTTTAATATAGTAATTATAAATAGTAAGTTAATATTTACTTATAGCTTATAATAAATTATAGTAGTCTTATTTTTATAGTAAATATCTATCTACTTTATTACTAAATATAAAGATATTAGATATTTTAAATGACTTTTAATTAGATTTAGTTAATAATATCTAATAAAGTATTATAAAGATAAATTATAAAAGTATTATATTCTTTCTTCAGTTTCTCTTATTATTATATAATAAAATCCTAATAACTAATAACTTCTTCTAACTCTTTATATACTATTTATATTATATCTTATAATTATTAGTTTATAATTTCTATTTCTTTAATTTCTTTATTTAATTTTTTAGTATTAATTATTAATAATTAGTATTATTTAATTATTCTAGTAAATTAGTTTAATATAAGACTTTTTAATAATTTAGATTAGAGTTTAGCTATTTTAATATTACTGTCTTTATTATTACTTTTAATTAGTTATACTATAGTTTCTAAAATAAGATTTAGACTTAGAGTCTTTAAATTAATAAAATGTTTATATTAATACTTATTTTAAATAATATTATCTACTTTAATAAGATACTTTTTACCTTTATTATTTTATTAAGTCTTCACTACTATTTTAACTAAGTAGTAGAGTTTTAGATTTAGATTTAGATTTAGATCGTATTAGAATTAAAATTTAGTTTAGTTAGATCTTAGCTATTTAATATTAAAAAATAAAATAAGATTAAAGTAGATAGAGACTTATTTAAAGATTAGTAGATCTATACTATTAATACTTAGTAAAAAGAATAAAAAAAGATAGTACTAATTTTATATTACTAATTAACTCTTCTTAAAGAAAAAGAGTATATTTAGACAAAAAAACTAATATAAAAAGAGAAGAAAAAAGAAAAAAGAAATCTAACTAGTTAAAGCTTATTTATATAGAATAAAACTGTATCTTAGTAAGATCTATAATAGTAAATAATCCTCTAAATTATATTATTATAAATAGGTTTAAACCTATCTACCTTCTATACTAGTAGAACTAAGAGTAAATAGATAAGTAAATAGTTAATCTAGATTATTGTAATATATAATTTAATAATTTTTTTTAAGTCTTTATATTATAAATTAAACTTTATTTAAACTTCCTTTTCTGATCAAAATCAGTTTATAATTATTTATTTATTTGGTATATATTATTTTATTACAAAAAATAAATACTTTCTTATATTCTAAATTAATATATTAAAAAAAAGATAAAATTAAACATAATTTAATTAAATATTTAAAGTTTTTATTAATTATAAAATAAAATAAAAAAAGAGTAAATAATTAAACTAATAAATATAAGATATTATTAATTTCTTTTTTATAAGAGAATAATATAAAATTAAATTATTAACTTAAGAATATAATTCATTATATTAAATAAAATAAAAGAATAATAAAAAAAATAAAAAAGAGAGTTTATAACTTATAATTAAAGATAGTAATAAAATATTAAAAATAATAAATTAAATAGACTAAAATATTAGCTTAATATTAATTAGCTTATAAAGTATAAAATAAATAATTAATTATATAAAACTTAGTAAAAATCTAAAAAGTCTAGTTAAAATCTAATAGAAATCTAATTCTTATATTAATTTAAAAAATCATGTAAGAATTTTTTATTTTAGATATTTACTTTTAATTAAATATTTTAAAATCTTAGTTTTATTATCTAGATATAATAATATTTAGATCTTAATAATATTTATTTTTATTAGAAATTATACTTTAATAAAAAGGATTTAGAAAATTAGACTAGTTTACTATAGTTCTTAGGCTTCCGCAAGACTGGGTTTTGGGTCGAAAGTCCCGACCCGGACCCAACCCAGTCTAGGTCTGGGTCGAAAGTCCCTAACCCAGACCTAACCTAGACCTAGTCACTAGGGCCCTAGAAAACCCAGTAAAACCCTAGTTCGACCTAGTTTATATATAAAATTTAGTATAATCTTTTAAATAATATACTATTATTTTCCTTTATTATGGTTCTAATATTGAAATACTTTAATTTTCACTATAAAGATAAGGTAAATTATAAGAAATCTTATTATTTTTATAAGAAGTATATCTTATTTAAGGTTAATTACTTTATAAATTACTTAATTTTATATAGGAAGGTAATAC